>JARBXR010000003.1:0-210409 GCA_029100535.1 Stemphylium beticola | reverse complement strand
CTGGGTCGCGCACGGACGGAGGGGACCTGCATCCGGCATATCTTTTACCAGGAAAAAAGCTGTGAGCAAACTTCACAACGACGATTTCTCGCCAACCTTGAACGAGATACTGTTCGCCTGGAAAAATACCCAAGAGCAGCCAACGGATGATCCTGAGTCAAGACGGGACGAAAACAAAGGATTGAGATCCAGAACACCCGCTTTCCCAGTCAAGGGCGGGCTGCTGTCTACTTTTGCCGTTCCTTTCGAGGTTAGAACCTCCGGAGATGCCGAGACAACACCACCACAATACGCTTCACTCTCGAGAGGGGATAAGGAAAGGCAATGAGCCGTTGGCGTCGTTGTAAGCGAGGACCGAAGATATGGAACATAGGAGAGGTATACGTACTTGCCCAGAGGGACCCACAAGTATGAGGCCCCAGATGTAAGTTCGGTATCCACCATGCTGACCTCGTCGGGATCCTGCATTTGGCCGATAATGAGTGCCGGCCCAAGACCAGCTACCTGTGCGCTGACGCAGAATGTGCATTGCGATCTCGGTGCTAAGTCTCAGCAAGAAAAGCCCAAGTCGATATCAACCAACGTCTACCAGACGACCGATTCACAGTCAGCAACGCACATGCCGATAGAATAAACACAATCTCGCTAACGAAAGGATTTGCCGATATCGCTTAAACTAGGTGCTGTTGCTGTGGCTTGGAGAGAAACAAGGTTTAAGAAGCACATGTCAGACCATAGGCAACGGATAGAGCCGCAATCTCTCTGCTATCTCGTGTTTTGTACCCGGGTACGAACGATCTGGCCACGCTACCCTACACACCAAAGCAATGGCGTCGCATAGCCCACACCGTTTGGCAGATGAAGGCAATTCTGTTCCTCCCCGGGTGAACCGTAGAAAAAGAAAAGAAAAGAACTCGCTCTGAACCACCTGGCCTCCATGCACATCCCATCACAATCCGCGCATTTGACTCAAGCAACGGAACACGGTCAAGTATCTCCGCCAAACCCACACGCTAGCAATCCTCCAGAATCATCCTCACGCGCACCCACACTCACACCCTTTCCTCTAGTCCTACAAATGACTCCCCCTCTGCTTGATTCCGTTCCCGTTCCCGCTCCCCACCAAGCCCTGCGCGACGAACCATTGGCGGATAATCTCATTGACCTCATCTGGCTTCTGTATCAGTGCCCAGTGCGCAGCCACAACCTCGCGCCTGGTTAGCCGCGGGATAAAGCGGTCCATGGACCTTGACATTTCCGGTTTGAGGACTGCGTCGCGCGTGGCTTGGATGAAGAGGGTGGATTGCGTGATTGTTTTTCGGGAGAGCAGGGCTTGGTCTTCCTCCCAGTTTGTGCGGCGTTGGCGGTACCAGTTTACTAGATTGCGGGAACGTGTTAGCTGGGGGGTTTGTAGATATCGAGATGATGGGCGGCCTACAGGTAGGATGGATGCCGTGGTTGAGGTATTGTTTGACGTAGTAGTCCAGCACCTGATTCGCTGTCAGTACACCGTCGCTTGGGAAACAGCAATATTCAAACTCTTTCTGAAACAGCGCGTATGCAGCTCATGTCGACATGTCGCATAGTTTGGGTCAGTAGTCGTGCTGAGCAGAGTCGATCTTCTGGATATATATCCATGCCATGCCCTCTGCTCCCTGCACGACAAGTCGAGACGGGTAATACTCTCGCCGAGCATTCATCAAGCTTCTTCTTAGCATATCACCCCACGTACCCCAGGTGCTTAGAAAGGCAAAAATCGTCGCCTCTCACCCGTCTTTGCGCCTTTCTCTCACATCCACCGCCACGCGTCCCAGCATAAGAGATCATCAACGTACCTGTCCATTCAAGACCTTGCTCTCCCCAATCATCGACAGATTCTCCACTAAAACGCCTTTCTCGGGATCAAACGCCACCTCGCCATTCGGCCCTCTAGCCCCATACATGCCCTTGAGAAACTGCCTGATGGACTGCTCATCATTGACGCTCTTCTCCACCTCGCCCGACGCGAGGTGCAGCTGATAGGCGAACTGGGGCAGAGGCCCATTCGCGAGATCCTCAGTCGAGAGATATTTGTCGGAGGGCGCAGTGTAGGGCGTACAGACTGAGAAGATGTGGGATATTAGATCGGGGTACCTGGGTGTGTTGGTTAGTATTTCCCTTCCATCCCTCTCGCGCGATAGGTAAGTTGGGCGGAGGGAGGAGACGATTGGAAGTAGACGTGGGGCATATGACATGGAAGATTCTTTACCACTGAGCAGCTCGCCAGATGACAAAACCTCCCCTATAAAGGATATCCGTTAGCCAGAGTACAGTCATATCGAATGGGATCGATACCCGCAGGAAGAGAGCAAGTAACGAGTGACACGTACCAATCATGACCACCCAGCACAATCCTCGGCGCACCTAACTCCTTCGCCAACGCAGCAATATCATCAGCCGCCCTCTTAATCCCATACAGACTAATTGGGTTCGGCGGTACTTGGGGAGCATCCTACACAGCCCGCATCTCGATTAGCAGTGAAATACATTCAAACTCGCTGTAGGTTTTTCTTGTGGATCTTGTACTCACCGTTCCACCATATCCCATCATATCCGGCGCCACGACCCTGCATCCTAAGTCTAACAAGAGCGGAATCTGGAACCGCCATCCCATGGATAAATCGGGCCAACCGTGGATCTGCGGGGTAAGGAGGGGGTTTGTTAGTTGAAAGCTTGCATACAAACGCACATGCGTACACCCATATAGGAACGCATGGGTGTGTATCCGCTCCAACTGTTCGTGCTTTCACCTGCAGGGTATGGATGTGACTAGCTAGCCAGGTGAAATAGAACGATGAAACACTTACCAGAAATACAGTCTGAGTCCATGACCCTGACTTGGGGATGCCGTAGATGTAGTGGTACTTCACCCCATTAAGCGACGCCGTCTTATGCTCGATGCGAGAACCTGATAGCAGGTTGATTAGGTCAAGCGAAGAAGACATTGTTTCGTGTATCGTATTTTGTGCTAATAAAACAACGGGATGAGTTGGTCGGATGCAACGAACTGCCGTTCCAAAGCTCGAGGGAAAGGTGATACGGGGTTCTTTTCACAATTGCAGGTAGATTGGGAGCAGACTAGCTTAAAAAAAGTAACCGAGTGTATAAAGTATACAGAGCAGTAAAACTTAGTCGGAGCTACTGACGCATGTTTTGTGTGGATTTATCGTGGGCTTAGTGAGATGGCAGCGTATATGCCGAGGCACAAACGTGGGTAAAGTGTGGGGTTGGGAAGCTAAAGTCTGGGGCAGATGTGCCGTCATCTTCTTCATCGTTAACCCTAAGAGAGTAATCATTCATTCACATGCTGATATCTTTGCAGATTTGTGATCAATAAACATTGCAATAGATTCTTTGGCGGAATCGGAGTCAATTGGTTTCATTCCGTGGATGACGGACGGGCTATAGAAGAAGCTTGGCCGCTATAACAAGGCCATGCATGGCTTGCATTCTTCCGCCCTCGCCGCGGGATGCTCGCCCCCCGGCGCAAGATCCGAGTTTCTGGGTCGATGTAGTCTACGATTTTACGCGATACATACAAAGTGAGGCGGGCGGAGTTGGAGCATGTTGCTCTTGAATATGCGCAGACCCCCGTGCCTGTAATGGCAATTGCACTGCGTTGCACTTCACCCAGCAAGTTGGGAAGCATGAAGTTGCGCTCCCAATATGAACAATAGGATATGTCCTGCACCGTTTATGCATGCAATTAAATATGATGGTACAGCAGTCGAGACCGGCAGGAGACCAGCCAGGGCTTGGTTGTTCTTGGTCTTTCGCAAAGTTTCGTCTTACCACACCGAGTTTTACAAAGTAAGATGTGTACAAGTCCAGGAGAAGACAGTCGTTTGGTGAATGATTTGGGCTAAGATGGATCGCAGGAAGTGTTGCGCAAGGGCGATGATGAGTACTTGTGATGTGCAATTATCCATCGATCTACCGCGGTAATAGGCAGCCGGAACAGATTCCCCGGTAATGTTCAGTAGATGACGGTATCCTCGGCGGCCTCCTCTACGACATCTTCCCCGTTCTCGTCGTCATCATCCTTGCTGGGCTCGTCAGCGACAGCCTCACGACTTGCAAACTTGCAATCTTGCGCGTCCTCAGTGACGTGCTCGGAGCTCAATTTGCCGGTTCCAGGGTGTTCCGGATGGTGGTCTTTCATTTCCAGGTCAACGGGGGAGGTGGCGCTACCGTCAGTTGCGCCATTGGTTGTGAGTGGTTCTTGAGATGCATCTGCATTGTGGTTCTTATTGTGGCTCTTACCAGTCTGGGAACCCTCTGCATCACGATTCATTTGGTCGGAAGCGTGCCGCCTCCACTGATTATCTGGCTCCTGGCGAGCCTCGTATTCGTCTACTTCACGTTTGATAGTCGCCTCGGCTTCGGCTATTTGGTCTTGGATGAGGTCTTCTTCGTCGGGGCTGGTCTCCCATGGTTTGTAGTACTGCATGCATATTAGCCATTGGAGCACAGGTGACTGATGCGACAACGTACAAGTTGTGGTTCCGTCTTGGTTCGGAGGAAGTGGGCCATGCTGAGGAGGTTTTCATGACGCGTCCGCAGCTGAAGCAGTAAGTATTCGGTGAGGTAAGTTTAGGATAGTGGTGGGTCGTACCGATGCTCTTTCGAATCGCTTCTGCTCCTTCCATCGTTGCTCCTTGCGCAGTGCTGTGCGCTCAGCCTTTCTCTGTTCGCTTTCTTGGTCGTCTTGTTTGCGTTGAGCTAGTTGTCTCTTCTCGATTTCGGAGCGGCGTTTCTGGGCTGTAGTAGCAGTATTCTGTGAGAGTGCGCCCAGGACAGCGCCAAACAGTCTGCGCTCTCGTCCCCTTTCTCGTCGCACTGGGGCGGGCTTGGTGCCTTTGTCGTTAGAGTTACGCCTGTCCTTGGCTGTAGTATCAGAGTCTAGGCGTGGTCGCTTTGCCGTATCCTCTGATATAGAATCCTGTCGTCTTTTCTGGCCGTTCACGGGCGAGGCTGGCACTGAGAGATCGTCTGGGAGGACTACAGCTGATGCAATTGGTCCATCCATTGTCACATTTGACGTGAGGTTCGCTTGTCTATATCCGATCTTTACTTTTGGGCAGAATTAAAGTTTTACACGTCGTGAATGTTCGAGGGGGTACAAAGGCAGGAGACGTGAGCGCGATGGAAGCTGCCGCACAGAGCACGTGTTCATGGCGAAGGCAACTCTTGGCTTACGCTAGCAGCGGACCCCCGAAGCTCGACTTTCACGTCTACAACTTTCCCTCGAGCCAGCCACTTACAAATCCACAACACCACGCGTCACTACATATTACAGCGGAGCTTACCGATATCGCGAGTTTCGGAATAATCCTCAAGAAATTTCACTTCCTTTTCGAGCCTTCACCAAGAGTTTCTCGCTATGTCTCGCCATCACCCGTAAGTCGCATTCCCTTTGCACGGCACCCCACGCCCCCAAATTCTAACAAAATATACAGCGATCTCGTCATGTGCCGCAAGCAATCTGGAATCTCCATCGGCCGTCTCTGCGACAAATGCGATGGCAAGTGCCCCGTTTGCGACTCGTACGTCCGCCCCACGACCCTCGCCCGCATCTGTGACGAATGCTCCTTCGGCAACTATCAAAACAAGTGCGTCGTCTGCGGCGGCGAAGGCATTTCCGACGCCTTTTATTGCTTCGAGTGCACTCGCTTGGAGAAGGACAGGGATGGTTGTCCCAAGATTATAAATCTGGGAAGTAGTAGGACGGATCTATTCTACCAAAAGAAGAATTTCAGGAATAATTGATGAGGGCGGGAAATAACGGGGGTGAGAAATGATTGTGTGGGATCAAGTAATAAGGAGCTTCGGCCAGAAAGCACGAGGAAGACTCACGAGAGGAGGATGGACAGAAAATACGACTAGGATACATGGATACAGCATGGCGTTTTTGGAATCGTAGCTGTACTATCTGAGCAGCTACAATAGGCGCAGAACCAAGGCAAGGGAGTTCAAGATACCTCACGAATATTCGAACGGTACTGCAAACACGTTGCTGTATGTAAAAAAGCATCTGCTGACAAGTTCGCAAGATTTACTTCAACTTAAAGATGCGGATGGATGGAATAGGCAGAGAGAACTGTATTCCGTTGAAATCTCACCTTCGTAATCTCCGAGCTCTATCTTCCCTCTGATACACCTGTCCATGCTAAACCATTCGGGTTTCTCCTTCGTATGCTCCGCGCTCCATCAATTACCCAACACGTTCCACAGCCGAAACAACCACATTGCGGAAGAAGTAACTTCAGAAGCACGCGAGAAATCACAGATCCATGTATTGTCCAGCTGCTTGCTCAAGACAAAGAACGTCTAACTTGTTTGATCGAGACCGAGTATGAGCTTCATGCAGCCAGATGCCGCCCTGTAGCTGCGTGGCGTCTTTCCCAAGCCCGAAATTCACACGTACAGGGACATATTGCTATAACGCTTTCGCCACATCATCTCACGCTTCGTACTTGTCCAGCTGCTTGACTAAGCTATGGTATCTACACATCCAAGCTACGCTGACAATGGCTTTTGCGCCGTCATTTCACGCTCTGTAATTATCTTGCCGCTTCGATGGAACGATGAAAGTTACGTTTTCGAGCGGAGATGTTGGGGAGCTTTTGTGAAGTCACGTCATGTTCTGTAGGCTTGTGAAAGTGAGGCTGAAGATTAGTGTCGAGACGTTCTATAGGCTTTTGTAGTTGCCTAGCTACGTTCCTGAAATCATAGCTTCAGGATTGTTCAAGCGAGATCAAGTACCAATATCACAACGCTAGCCCACCTCCGTAGTTGTCCAGCTGCCTTTTCAGAAGCCACAAATGCCCACTGACTCAGGCCCAAATCACCCAATCGCGCCGCAACCCCACCCGCACTTTCTTGTCCAGCAAACCTGCGATACGAGGGATCCCAGCATACTCAAGCTCAGCTCCTCACCGTCACCACCCCATTGCACAACCTCTGTAGTCGCCCGACAAACCCCACAACAAGCAAGACATCAAAAAGCACCCATGAAAGCAAGAAACATTCGATTCGATCATCTAGCAAAGAGCGTGGGTATCATGATTTCTTCTTTGCCTTCGCCCCAACAACGCCATAAAAACGCCCTAGTACCAAAAACCGAGAAAGAACAAGCTAGTAGTACACGCTGGATGTAAACTACGAGGGCCACAATATTCGTCACTCCACCCCCCAGCACCCAGCCCCCAGCCCCACCGCTTCAGTGCCCATTCATGCCTGAATCGCTAAATTTCCGCTTCTTGGCTTCGCGCTCGCCCGCGTCTTGTGGCGGGCGGTATTGATCGAGCTTGCCTTGTATGCGGTACGTCTCGCGTTTGATGTTCTCAGCGTGGCCAAGGAGGTCCATTTCGGTGACGGGGGCCTCGATACTCTCCAGCACGCTGTTAACTGTGCTGATGTGGTTCGCGTCCTTTTTGTCGTCGCGCCAGCGCGGCGTACCGTCTGCTTCGGCCTTGTATTTCCACTTCCCGGCGTCTGTGCGGTAGCATTCTATGATTCGGCCGTCGAGACGCTGGTTGAGCGATTTGAGCGTCTCCCATTCGCTGGCGGTAAGAGAGAGCGTGGCGAATACTTGGTAGTTGTTCGAATTGTGTTGGACGAGCAATTCTATCGGGCTAGGAAGGGCGTCATAATCTTGAATCAGCCCGTCTTCGCCGTCTTCGGGGTCTATGAGTGGGAACTCGCCGAGGCGAAGCTTGAAATCGATCGTGTTCTCGTGCGGTGGCTTCCATTTCAGGATATGCCTATCGGTACCGAATTGGTAGGGCGTCGATACGCAGGTGAAAATCAAGCCGTCGTTGCCGTGCCTGAGGTTCGGGAGGATATTGCTGAACATGTCCTCAAGCCTATACGCTGCGTATGTTTTCTTGCCCTTAAGTGCGAACGGCTTCAGATCCGTTGGCTTGATGTTCTTCCCAAACGTCCTTGTCAGGTACATTTCATACGGCTTAATGACCCAGTCGTGTAACCGCCCCAGTCTCTTGTCCAGTGTCCTACCCGTGACATTCTGCTCGTTGACAGCCAAACAGTCGAATACGTAAAAGTTCAGGCGTGGCGTAGGCTCGCCCGGATATTGATCGTGGACCAGCTCGCCATCCAGGATCGTCCCGTACAAAAATGGCTCGGGTTCGTTTGGATGTAGGTAGTGGGGTATCCGAAATGGTGGTTGTACCTCGTAGTAGTTGTTCTTGCGGTCTATCAAAAAGGTACAAGGCTCAAAGGCTCCCGTTGGCCCCTCTTGCCAATGTAGGAAGAGGAGGCAGCGCAAGCCGTCCGTCTTCTCACACATGAAGTATTCGTTTCGCTGTAACTCGGCGACATGTTCGCGCGAAAAAGATACGGGTTGCGCGCCCGGGAAGCGGGGATTATCGCGTTCGAGAAGGTTGGCAACAGCATGTTTCAACTCATGCGCATCCTGGTTTGGTATGAGGAAGCCGGGTATTTGCGGTGGCGGCGCATGCGATGGTACCGTAGCCGGCATCGTGAAGGATACTGTGTAGCTTGGCAACACTGTATGGCGTCGTGAACCTGAGCGTGAGGACTAGGATAAGGTGGAAGAGAGACAGTCAGTTCGCGACCACCACGACCGTGATGCCTAGGACGCGCCAAGATTCAGGGTCTGATTACATAAGCTGTGGTATCCACCTAACCCAGGGGTATTGACGAGAGTTCACAATTCTTGCAGTCCTTGGACTTCTTGTTTCGCTGTTCTGAGTTTTCGAATCACATGGCGGTGGAAAACTACATGCGTGGTTGTCGGCTTGCGCTGCGACTGTTTTGAAGACGAGTGCAAATTAGCTCACATGATACATGGGGCCACTGGGCGGATGACACTTGAAGTTCTACCAAGGTTGAAGATAGAAGAGCCATGGACGGCTATGGAAATTCATTCTCAGTATATATTGTATTGTTCTACCGCGACATTTCTACTTTCTGCACATGCACAGTACCTACTACATTTCCCCTACGCCGCTCATCCCGAAACAAAAAAAGATACCACCTGCTTACCTGGTGAAAGAACGGATTGCTCTTTTACCTGAATACACCATGAGTCACCTCCCTATTGAGATCTGGTCGATGATCTTCGCGCACGCCTGCGACAGCGTCGAAATCTGGCGCAATTGCTGTCCCGTTTCCCGTACTCTCAAAGCCGCGGTCGAAGTATACATCAGCACCACCTTTCTGCCGAAGAATGTGTGCATAACATACGAATGTATGAGATTTGGGGAAAATCTGGGGGTACAGTGCCTTTGTACCACCTTCGACAAATACTCGACGGACCACCGATGGGCCTACTTCGACATTACGCCCGTCCAACGGTCATACAAGAACGCTTCGCACGATGAACAACTTCGGCTTGAAGTGAGGAGCCGCTATGATCGCGCATTGCCAAAGAGATCCAAGAAGCAACTGTTACGTGATGGGTCAGAGGTGCCATTGGAAGTTGGGAGTGATCTTGTCCGAGAAGAACTCTCCATGCATCAGTGCTATCGCGCCATACACCCAGGGCATTCTGACGCTACAATCTCTTATGACGAAGACTTGGTCGTTGTGTTGGGATTGAACTTGGATAGTAAGGTCATATTCCTTGATTGGCTTCAAGTCATGACCCAGATTTTGAGAAAGAGAAGACAGTGCTATACGGTATACTCTGGAGGAGGCACCTTGTTCGCCATGGGTGGTGCGTTGTGTCTTGAGTCTATCTCATGAGCTTCGCGGGACGCGTAGACGTCTTGGAGCTGTGCCATCGGATCCACCTCGTGGTATATCGGTCTAGGCTCTGCCTCATATGTATCCCCGCCATCAGCAACTTCGAATCGAGCCGATGTTTGTGATTTTGTAATAATTTGGACCGGTTGCGTACAGACAATGCCCGACCACTCTCGATCCGCGCACTTGCCGGTGATCTCAATCTGCAGCTCGTACTCCAGGTTCAGGCCGTAAGTGGTGAAGCTCGGAACGAAGTCGCCGTTTATGAGCTTCACATCCGCAATGTCTGAGAGGGAAAGCCCGTCATACAGTGGTTCCCCGTTGCCTTTTTCGTATTTCTTGTCGAAAAGGAGGAATTGACCCCTCTCCGTCTGCACAGTTGGTTTGGCGATCTGACGACCACTCGGGTCGCCGGGCGTGTAGGTGTTGTATGCAGAATTCAGCTGGACTTTTACGCGGCGGATGAACAGATCGGGCGGGGTGTGGAGTGATTCGGATCGCTTGAGATGCTGGACAGTGATAATGGCTGGCACCTCTGAGCCCACAATCAGGACACTAGCAGGAGTCGCAAACACATTGAATTTGACATATGGGACCTCGGCAAAACTTTGGAGACCAAAGAGCAGTTCTTTATCCGCCAGCTTGTCCTTGAGCTTCATGAGCTTGCTGGCCCTCTCGTCATAGTTGGGGATTAGCTTGCGCGAGCGGACGAACTTTTCACGGCAGCAGTGTTTGGGCAATTTCGTGCCAAAGTTCAGGTCTGGTTGGAGGAGTGTAAGCTGAAACTCTGGTGGTGCGGGTACGAATGTGAGTTCTTCGCGTATCCTTATAGGTAGGCTGCCAGGTGTGAAGTGCTCCATGGATGCCTCAAGCTGGTACACGATCCGCGCATTGGTAGGGACGTCTGCATTACAGCTCGGAGGCAACGGGAATCCAGGAGAGTGCTGAAATCGTGGATGGTTGTATGAATCCTTAGGATAGAACCAATCCCTACCCGGAGGCGGTGGGAGATTCGCATTTTGAGCAAATGTAAGGGAGAATGGCAGCTCAGTCTTGCCAGGATTCTTCGAGCTCTTAGGGAGAGCATCAAGGGTTTCGCCGTCGCGAAAGGACACAAAGAGATCCTGCGTCTCTTGATAGAATTCGATGGCCATGGTCTTGGCGCCAGGTTGCTGGACGATAGAGAAGCCCCTCAGGGATGCGCTGATGCGCGTGGTTCGTGCCGGTGCAACGAGAAGAACGCCTTCCACTCGGTCTCCTGCGGTATAGAAGGATGGAGAATCGAACCGCTGAATGTATATCGGATTGTCCCTGCGGTTGGCCCGCGTGCCAGCAAAGGGCGCCTCCGTTATCATAATGAAGCTCTTGTCTTGACCGCAGCCGGGTTATTGAGAAGAAAGTGTGACAAGAAGGCGGATACTTTGATGGTTGGCATGAGGCTGTCTGCCTGATGATATATTGTACAGCGATTTCGCTCTGTTCCCTGCTCCTCGGCTGCTGTGCACCAAGCCCCTGGGGTCACGAGGGGTAGCCGAAGTTCCATCTTGGTATGCCGCTTCTAGATATGCTCGACGCCATGGCCAGTACAAACCCCAGCTCTGAGCAGAATGGAATGCGCCACAATTACAGGCCTAGATTCCGGAGAAATACTCCCTCAGGGATGAAAATTGGGGCGCAATGGAGTGTCGCGCGGATTGATGATTCGTGTGAGGCGCACCGCCGCGATGCTCATTGGGTGGTGTTGCCGGCCAGGGTGGTGCCGTCATCGATAGAGGCGCGACTCGCGACTTTTTGAACTTTGGACCAGACCTCTTTTGCAACCAACATCACCAGCAATGGCGTCGGGCTATACGTGCACAGCCTGCTCTCGGGCGCTACTCAGGTCCTCTACTCCTCTTCTACAGGTACACAGCCACGAACCAAGACTTGCACAATCGCTGACTGGTGTAGCGAACGAATAAAGTGGCTCTTCGCCAAGCGCGACGAACAATTTCAAACACCAGCCCGACCTCATATCATGCGTCGCAAAAGCTGTCAACCGATGTCAGACCCGAAGCTATCAAGAAGCCGCACCCTGGCGTTGCATCCGGCGTGACTGGCCTGGCCCAGAAGCTGCGTGAAAAAGCTCCATTGATGACAGAGACGTACGTCGCATACGGGGCAACACGAGACCTCATCAAGGAGTGCACCAAGCCTGGCGAGTACAAAATACCGCAAGCTCTGCTGAAGCGGGGCGAGATACCGGTCGACGAGAATGGTGTCCACCTTGGAGAGGGCGAGGGGTGGTGGTATGACAGTAAGTCTAGATTGTGGCAGCACACACATGCTGGCTAAACAGCTACATAGCCCTCGGCTTGAAACCCACATTCTCCAACTGGGCGCAAATCACCTTCCTCCACATGTACATGCTCCAAGTCCGGTTCCGCATGTTCCCCCAAACCCACGCGCCCGTCTGGATCCAGCACATCACCAACCATGCCTTCTACGCCGCCGAAGATCGTCTTGTGATATGGCACAAGTTCAACGCCAACTCACTGCGTCAAAAGTACCTAAAGGACATGTTCTCGCAGTGGCGTGCAGTGCTCTTGTCCTATGATGAGGGTCTGATGAAGGGCGACGCCATGCTTGCAGCGGCTGTCTGGAGAAATCTTCTCGGCGCCAAGGAAGATGTCGACTTTGAGAAACTGGCACAGATTGTAGGGTACATGAGGAGGGAACTGAAGAGGCTGGATAACGCGACAGATGACGAAGTCGCGAACGGGCAATGGACTTTCCGGGGCAACCCTGGAGATGAAGCAGGTCTTGTCAAGTCACCGAGCAGGCTAATGGCCACTGAGACCGCGAAGGCCTAATTGAATGACGAAGGCTAAGTAACGAAGCGTGTATCATTACTGTAGTTCCACTATACGAAGATACGATATGAAAATTCAAGGCATTTCTCACTGAGATTTCTCAATGAAACATGCATGAGCAATTGAATCGCCACGAGCAGCAACAGAACTCGCAAGCTTCACAATCCTTAGACATGGAGTTGATTAATTGAAAGTATTACGAAAAGGAAACCGTAGATTGCAGCTGGCAAGAGCCTGAACAACAAACAACTACCCTACTACCCCGACTCAACCCAGCGCAAATTCAACATCTCCATTCAGCAACCATAAACGATCCTGAACCCCTGCACCGGAAACGCAGGAGGCGCAACATTAGAAAACTCCCAATAATTCGGCACCAACTCGCTGTCATACATCATACCCATCTGAAACGACAACGTCTCATTGCATGCCGTAGAATTAACAGCCGCCACGCCGCCCACACTCCTCGTCCTCTCCAGCGCCTCTGCCTCGCCATTGACAGTACCAAACAGCAGTGCATCCTTAGCCCCTTCGTACGTATTCCACGTCGCAATCGCACCAGCTTCGGGCGTAACCTGGTAGACACGAAAGCTGGGGTTCGGTCCAGAGATCTTCTGCAGTTCCAGACGAGGCAGCACAAATTCGAGGCGGCAGGTGTAATTTGAGGGACTAGCAGGTAGACCTTGGAATTCCACGCGCATGGCGATTTCGCCTTGGGCCGCTATCTGCCGGCGTAGCATGAAGAATTGCTTGGTTTGGTGCAGGTGGTCGATGTTGTAGTCTGGGTAGCGCGAGTTTACAACTGTGAGGTCGGAGGGGTAGACTTCATAGCAAATGTATTCGCTTGTTTTGAGGGGAGGGGGGTGGGCGGCGTCGAGGTCGGATTGGCAGAGGGTGGTGGTTGAGTTGCAGGTTGTGCTGTTTGGGAGAGGATATGGTGAGCAGGTTACGCGGCCTAGGAAGAGGATGGCGAGGAATGCTGTAGGCTTTGAAGGCATGTTGGGTTGATGAGAAGTGACTTTGCCGAGGGTTGTTGTTTGTATCTGATGGTGATAGGAAGACTTGATAAGAGGATGGAGGAGTGTAACAAAGATGTGAATGGTTGGTGGTGGAAAAGGAGAAATAGTCTGTCGAAATGGATCTCGGTAGAAATCAGTCGGTGCGTGGTAGGAAATGTGGAAGGTATCTTGATCATCGTGCCTTCTGCTACATCGAAGTCGAGAAGATATGGGCCGCCCTCCGTCGCCGCTATACCTGGCAGCCACACCCTTCAACCGAAGAAAGTGAGGTTCGCTGCATGAGGGCTGGTTGCTGCATATGCCAAAGAGTCCACCTACTTCAATTGTGTCAATATGCACAATCTCGCGCTCTGCTCCCGCGCTCCCAGGACACGCATTCCCCCTATGAGATTGACGTCATACCTTTGGGCGTGATACTGGTACCCAGGCTGCCAGAGCACTCATCTCGGGCGATATGAGTTTGTCTGATTGCGAAAATGGAGGCTCGCATTCCATGCAGGCATATTTTCCTACCTGGCAATGGTAAAGAAATGAGACGCCACGTGGGGCTTTGGTGCGTGGCGCGCTCCTTAGTCAGCTCGCACCAGTGGGCAATGCAAAGTGTGTCGATCGACTCGTTCGTTCCTTCCCTCACAGCAGGTCCCATCTGCCATCCGCAAATTTCCAATCAATCTCAAGATTTATAAGACTCGGGACAGTCTGACCTGCTAACCTTGAGCCCGGTAACTTCATCCCGGGACAATGTCAATGCGATCGGCCAGATGATCAGAAACCGCAAGCTCGAAAGGCGCTGCGAACCTGGGTGGTGCGAGATCCCGAGGTCGTTCTTGTAGCATCTCTGGTACACTAATCCTCGAACATACGACATGACCTTGTCTGTCTATTGCGATAATTTCAAGGGCGGCATTCTGCTCCTCGATGGAGATGGATATCGTGGCAGCATCGCTGTTGGTGGCCCGCAGCCTAACTGCCCATGACAACACACCGGTAGCTGAACATGTTAGACCGCCCATGGGTGCACCTCGGAGGGTCAATAATTTCATGTTGTCTCCATTGCGCCCTTTCTCCACAACCACTATGAAACGGCCGTTAGGAGATGCGGTACCAGCAAGAACGCTTGATCCGATCGCACTATCAGGTATCGGTCTTATTGACTGACGGAGGTTCTGTGGATTGTGTTCGAAAGTATCGACTGGCACGATAAAGGTTGGAAGTAGATGCGATCCTGGTTTGTGATCTACTGTGCAGAGGATGTGAGGTCTGCCTGTTGGAGACACTACTAACGTCGCGGTTGATATCTCGTCGCGGAAGGCCTATTTGGAGTCAGTGTCGCGCCGAGAAGAATGATCGAGATACTAACGCGTTCGTTGCTACTGGAGTTGCAGTCGACATGCCAACATGGTTCTAACCGAAGTGCCAATCCTGGGCTTGAGTTTCGACCGACATTCCAGCAATACAAATGGTTCCCTGTCGACAAAGCAAATGCCAGCGGGCTACATAGCGCATCTCCACGATGGGGAGAAAAGCCAATAATTTTGATAGCACCAGTGTTATTTGGGCAAGCTAAGGTTATGCGCTGATTCTCGACATTCCAGCCTTGCGTGTACCTGTATCTGAAGATCTTGACCCCACTTTGCCCTTCCCCGCCGACTGCTACGCTCGCAGTAGCGACTCCGTCAATAAATGGAGCACCGTTTTGCGTGACCGACACCGACCTAGGAGTCCAGCTCTCGTTTGCGTCGACACGTTGTTCCTGAACTAGGACAGGTGTGGCGCCGTTATTTCGGCGGTACTCATCGTAAACCAAGAGTCGCATGTGGGTTATGACGGCAAGCAGATCCTCTGATAACGCGATACCTCGTATCTGCTCATTCCTCTCAAGCATTTGTATGTTCAGTACAGCTCGGGTTGGGATCTCGCGAGACTCGTTCGCGTTCCTCACGTTGTATAGTCGTATCTGTCTCGACGAGCAAGTGGCAACCCAGCCTGATGGCGAGATCGATGTTGCGACATCATGCGCTTTCGAGAAGAATCTCTGTCCATGCCTCTCCAGATGAGTTTCTGAATGCCTACCGAGTGAGGCTGTGAATACCTGGAATGCCTCTATGGCTAAAGAGGAGCGGTGCGCAGAAGGATGCGAAGAACCGCTTGAGATAGACATCATCAGCGGGCACGGATCAAGGGTATCATGATGAGAAAGAATGGCAGTAGTCAGTTCAGTCGACGAGCTACAAAGGGCCTTGCTTGTGAAACAGTCACATACCAGCTGCCTCGATGACCGGTCAGCTCGCATTCTTACCCGGATAAGCCGGCGGCGGTTATCAGTTGCGATTACTAGAGCCTTTTTGTGCGGCGCATGCGACTCCGCCTACGAGACACGATATACGGAAGATTCGATACTCGGCGTGCGGAGAGCGGGTTTCCATCCATATAAAACACCCCAATCATCGATTAGGAGCGCCGCCCACATGCACGATCTAGCCGAAAACGTACACTAAGAGGACTCAAAAGAGAGGCTGTGGAACTGGACGTTATCGCAGACCAGCCAATGTTGGCCGGGGCGCTTTTAGTGTCTTTTGTAACCTCACGCGTACATTCGGACGCAGTTTCGCTAATTTTGCCCTCAAAGGCTCACCGTTTCGACCAATTAGCATGGCGCCAAGGCCGTTGCCAACATACCACCTTGGGGCTAGGTGGCTGCCCTCTGTGGCTTTCCCAGGCAGAACTGCAGGCTGAGAAGAATGCAGATCAACATGGTTTCAGCCTTGCGGGCGAGGCCTCGGTACATCAAGCGGAAGGCGCCCGGATACCAGGCTGCAGGAGGATGCGGACTACACGAAAGTATTATTTTCGCATTGTCGCCGTAGTTTACGGCCTTCTGGACTATTGTGTTCATTTGTAGAAAGATAAGGTTCAGTCGACCGGAGGATCTGACATCGAACCTTTTACTTCTGGGGTACGCGTCAACATGGATGAAGAACAGCGGCCACTAGATCGATCGCCGTACTATGTAACCCATTCCGAACATCTCGATCGGGTCCTTAGCCGGCCTCAGCTCGCAGGTACGTCCGTAGAAGAATACCCGCGACAATCAGTCATATAACAATTCAGGTATCGGTATATCCGGCTGCATCGGTGGAGGCATATTCATCACATCGGGTGCGCTTATAGCCACGACTGGATCGCTCGGAGCTGCGATCAGCCATGTCGTTGCGGGAGGAATCGTTGCCTGTGTCATGTACACTATTACCGAGATGGTAACATGTCGACCGCTAACTGGAGCCCTCATCGACCTACCTCACACTTTTCTGGACCCGGCCAGTGGTTTTGCGGTCGCTTCTATGTATGGGTATGTTGTGATATCCGACGTGGATGCAATAAGTTGACAGCTGAATAGGCTAGGCAAGATTTGCGCCATGGCTACTCTCACTGCGCTCTCGGCACAGCTCACTGCTCTCTTGAAGAGTGACCCAAAGCCTCATTCGACTGGCGCAGAGACTGCTATCAACATCGCTTTAATTGCCCTAACGACGCTTTCGCACTGCCTTGGTGTTCAGGTAAATTACTAGTTTGAACAAAGGAAACACGCAGCTGACATCCTTGCAGCTTTACGGCAAGATCGAAAGAGTAAGTTGGAAGCCCAAGCTACTCGAAGTCTGTATCTAACGTGTTCGGTTTAGGTCGTGATGTGGTTTAAATTGAGCTTGCTTGTCCTCGTGTGCGTAATGATGGTAGTGCTGAACTTCGGAGGTATGCCAATCCTACACATGAGCTCGATGAACATGTCTGATGTGATATAGGTGGTGGACCAAGGCAGGGAAGCTACTATGGAAGTACGACTTGGCTGTCCTCCACTACTTTCCTGAGCTGACTCGCGAGGCAGACTATACGACGCACGCATTCACTTCGGATTGGAAACCTATTGGACACAGTAATACCAATGCTGAGCCACTCGCGCTTCGAGGTGTTTCTGATGAGGCTTTTGGCATTTCTGGGCCGGGAGGTACTTTGTTTGCTTTCATGTGAGTATACAGGCTGGACTGCATGACCAGGCTGATCATTTCTAAAGAACGTCGATCACGCTCGCCATGTTCTCCTGCTTTGGTACGGATCTTGTCGCAATGACCGCCGGAGAGGCGAAGGATCCCTGGAGGGATGTGCCAGTTACAATGTCCTTCGTGTACCTTGTCCCGCTTACCATTTACCCCTTCGCCATGCTTGCCGCTGGATCCAACGTCAACTATGCGAACCCAAATTTATCCAAGATATGGGCGAAAAGCAAAGGTCCCACAAGATCTCCTTTCGTGATCGCAGCCGAGGAATCTTCGCTTCAGGCACTACCCAGAGTGTTGAATGCTCTCTTCATAGTGTCGGCATACACAACTGCAAACACTGATCTGTACGCGGCTTCAAGAAGTGTCTTCATGCTATCCCAGCAGTATCTCCCGAGAAACATCGCCAACATCTTCGGTCGGACCAACAATGGTCACACACCACTCGCAGCCATCCTACTGTGTTCAGCTCTTGGTTTCCTCTCACTCATCGGTTTGGCCGACAAGTCGGGCTCGCAACCCCGTATCACGCTCTCAGAACTCTACACGGGTACGGCGACTTGCATCAACCTCTGCCTTTGCGTCACCTTTCTGCGGTTCAAGGCCGGTCTCGATCGCCTTGCAAAACGAAAGATCTTCGGGAGAAACCACCCATTATACAAGTCCCGACTATTCAAGTCTCGCTGGCAGCCACTACCCGCTTACATTGGTATAATTGGAAGCGCGTTCGTCATTGTATGGTCTGGCATAGCGCCACTAGTCATTCTAGTCTCCAGAGGAAGTCTAACATCTACTGACAAGCTAAAGTCCACCATTAGCCTTGCCTTTGACGTCCTCGGAGCATACATCGGTCCTTTCCTATTCGCCTCGCTCTACCTCTCATACAAGTACATCTACCCACGAACATCTCGCGTTGACCTCCGCAATCTGACGGTCGAAGACTACGTGCTACAAGATCTATCGAATATTGAGCTGGAAGGCCCGACATCCGTACCGCCCATCCCGCTTCCCCGCTTCGGATCGTATGAGATGGATGGCCAGGATGATAGCACTCCCGGCCCTTCTCATATGTTTGAAGATCCGTTTAAGCCGGACCAATTGTACATTAGTGTGAGCATGAATCCGGATATGCAGGAGGAGATTGAAGCCGAAGCCGCGAGGAGCAACGAACGCGCACGCATTAGACAAATTCTGGAAACGAGACCGGAGAGGCTGGGCCGTGGGGTATGGCGAGAGATCTGGAGCTTTGTGAAGACGGATAGAGTGGAAAGCGGTTAGTCTTCGACAAGCCAAGCTCCGTAGTTTCAAGTACTGTTTCTTCACTTTCTTGTCGGTCCTTTTCTGTCCTGACGCCGTTGAGTTACTTTTTCCTTGTACCCGACACAGCAATTATGCTATGCATCGGAATGTGGAGTAGCAAACGTCTCTCAAAGCACAGACTTATTTGGCTTTCTGGTGTACATGCGCTGCGGACGTATGTCTACGAGCGCGGCCGGTCGGAAAGGGTCGGGGCACGTCGGGTGATCTCGCGTATTCGATTACCCCGACGAGCGAGCATCATCAAGGCAGAAGACAGGAGAAGGACCGAATCGTGAATGCGTTGGACAAAATGAAATTGTGTGTTTGCAGATGATAATGGTGATGTTGCTGATGCTGATGCTGATGTTGGTATAGTAGTACATGATCGTAGCCCCTTTATCCCAGGGTCTGAACGCCGAATAGCTAACAAAAAAGAACGCCTGATGCTATGCTCAATAGAAAGATGTATCCTCTGTCACTTCTCGAGGTCCACGAGCCGGAGACAGCTTGGTGCTGTATAGACCGTTGCTCGTAGCCTGACGGTGTGGCCCCGCGCGCTGCGCGCCACGGGTTTACTTCTCCCCTTGTTCTCCTCAGCCCTGCCTGAAGGCTTATCCCTCTGCAGTACAAAAGCTGGTGCTCTTTCTTTGCTCCTTGAAAGCGCACTCCCGGCTCGTTCACTGCACCTCGTAGATCTCCATCGCCCTCTGAAGGTCAGCCAGACTAGCCTTGTCACCATACGCCTCTTCAAGGATCCTGTTCCTGTCCTTTTGGGTTGTGACCTTGGCCTCCAGGCCCGCAATAGCCCTCTCCATATCCTCGAGGCTAGAGCGCTCGCCATAGGCGTCCATGAGCATCTGGTTCTTTTGTTCCTGTGTAGGCTCAAGCGCGGCGTGCACCTTACGGTTTGCCTCGTTGAGTGCATTTGTTACGCCAAAGCCTATGTTGGCATTAGCATCACCGAGTGTGAGTGGTCGGCGAGGCTGGGATGATCGGTCTCTGGGAAGATAGAGCATACCGACGGCAACCATGGCCATGGTAGGTAGGTACCTGCGTCTTTGTTGGCGATGATTGTTGGGGGAAGTTAAGAAGGGTCTCTCGGCAACTTACCATTTGGCTACCCTTCCGAGCCTGGGGACGACACTGGCGCCGGGGGTGGAGGTCATCTGTGCTGCTGCCGCATCTTGCATGGAGATGGCATTGCGGGCACGTGTCGACGTGGTGAAGAGCCTCTGGCGAACAATGTTGGAAGTGCGGAGGAGGAAAGACATGTTGGCGTTTGTATAGTAGTGGCGAGTATGAGTTGCCAAGTATAGTGATGGTATCCTCGAGGGGTGGGCAGTCGTAGAATTTATTTGGCTTGTATCTCAATAGGGTGTTATGCGCGGATTCGTGGAGTTGATGGCCAAGATGTCGCAGTATATCGGCCGCGGGTTGGTTTCGGTACAGTGATGTTTGATTGATGTGTTGTAATGGTGTGGTGTGGTCCGGATGAAACATTCCAAGCGCGGCGTATGCGGCCTGTATATACAATAGCCTCGTGCGGGGAAACGCAGGTCACGAGTAGGCTGTGCACCATTGTCTCTCCACCCGCAACTCAGACACCTGGGCATCATGCCACGAATCACAGCACTTGACATCACCGAGTGCCGCAACGCACATGGACTGTTCCGGCCAATCCGAGACATTCTCGCGTCGCAACCCCAGCTTCAGGGACTGCTGACGTACCGCACCGTTGGTCGTGCACTCTCCGCCTCCCGGCCGCGCATGTATCGCGGCTTCTCCTACCACATCAGTTGGCGGCCGTCTGGAAACCGTTCGGCTGGTGGAACGGTAGCCGCCGACGCCCAATCGCGTCACGGCAGCGTGGACGTAGGCCTAGGTGGGGTTAGCAATGTCCTGATCGTGGTTAGGTGAGGGTGTTTCGATTGTGGGGTGAGGATGCCGATCGCGTGGCCGGCCGAGGTCCCGCAGCGCTGATGTCAGCGTGCATGTGGGCGACCTGTTCGTTTTTGTGTGTAGTGACCTCAACGTCAACACCATCTTCTCCAATATTACCCCCTATCGTCATCGAGACCCGCTGCGAATTTCATTCGAACTAGATTTGCAGAACCTAGGCCATGAGCGCATCACAGAATCGTTCCTGACTATCGATGTACGAAGTTCTAATAACGTACAACATCCCCACCGATCCACTGTTATTGCACCTAGCTCAAGGACGAGTTTCCGGTTCTTGAATGAGATCATTTTCATCTTATATGATGTCCTTGATTTCTTGCAGCCGGAAACAGAATGCAGCACGTTACATCAACATCTCCAAGTCGTCATCTTATAGATTGCAGGAGACCCGTAGCTGGAGTCGCCTAGATATGCTTGGCAGTTCGGAAATTAACAACAGATCCAGGCTTCGACGAGAACTCCGCAACGCCTTCCCTTCAACTACCCGGCTGGCTTCTGAAATCTTAATCTTCAACGCCTGCGCGGCTAGCAAAAGGATACTGCAATCGAGGTTCGAACTCGAGACCCTTCGCGCACGCAAGGATTGTGTGAGGCGAATGTCATGACCGCTAGACCATTGCAGCCTTTACTTCTGATGCGCTGAGATGGGCAAGGCAGAGCTCATATGCTGCTATAGTCTAAGAAGGCTGGTAACAGAATAGTCAAGGGCGTTGGTTACTGCGTAGTCGAGGGAAGTACAAGGACGGAGTTGCAGGTGAAGGCTGGTAAAAGCGCGAAGTTTGGCAAGTGCAAGCAAAGTGTACAAGGGTTTTGCGAGCTTCTGCATTGCTCAGCCATCGTCCCAGTTATGGAGGTGTTTCGTGGCCCAGCACAGTCGATTGACCCTTGTACAGGCGCCGAAGGTTTGTGCACAGTTCGATATTGATTTCCAACGCCCAGGTGTTCTAACAAGCTCAAATCGACTACGGCATGCTTCTCGGTTAATGCTGTTGGTGAAGCAATCAGTGATTGGCTATATCTTGGAGACCTCGAGTTGATGTTTCTGCCATTGACGAAACTGGCATAGGCATAAGTTCAGAGCAGGTAGCATGATAAATGAGTGCGTGTCACTACACATCATGCAAACAATACTAATTTCCAGCTGCAACATCATCAGACACCCTATGATCATGAACTCTGTCTGCATATTAAGCTTACATGCCAGTTTGCCATGAAAACAGACGACTGGTCACTGCACAGATTAGCAAATGACACTCGCAGAGTAGCAAAATTGAGAACCTTCATCATCCTTCCGAGAAACGATTCTGGCTCGTGCATCGCTCTCGCCATGGCGAAAGTATACATAGTGGTTCGGACTCGAGTCCCGGTGAACACTCGCCCTGCTCTCTACACTCCACCTGCAAGCAAGAGCGGAGATTCGGCCCGCCAGGTCCTCGATGATAACGAAAATTCCTGTCATAAGATTTCTCATCCCAACGCCAAGGGTGAGCGACTTCCCTTTGTTGCCGGCATTGACAAGAGTGCGAACCGAACCGTCAAGATTATGCATCGATCAAGAAAACACCTATAGAATCCACAACGGGATCTTCGCAAGTTTGTACTTGATGAATTCAGCGAGCGGATGGAGAAGGGGAACGTGGACTTGGCCTTCACAGCTGCGGCGGATCCAAGTGATGTTCTAGACAGAGCCGTGCTCGGAGACATGAAACGCGGCTTTGCAAGGGTTTACTATAGGATTAGGGAGGTAGAAATTAAAAATTCTTAGAGGCATTGTAGACGCGGGGAAGGCAGTGATATGAGTTCCAACACTACGTGCAACCTGTAGGCTCCCCTCACCCAGTTTTAAGGGATCTTCGTCGATGCGTGGCTCGCCAGACAGTTTGTCTGCGCACATAGTTTTCTGGAAGGTGATATCTCAGTGCGCCATAATCCATCAATGATACTGCCTTTGGTTACTCATATGGCTTTCAGGGAAGTCTATATCACTCAAACAACTTAAGCGAGATGTAAAGGGACGCCATGATCCCGGCATTTGAGTTGGTTGCTAAACTGCTATATGAACAAGCACAGGAGATGGCCAGACACATTGCGTGCGGCACAAAGTTCTTCTCTTCTTACGCGACAGAGAAGAGAGTAGATGCGTAGAGTATCAATTGAGAAAGGGAGCTGAGAGCAAATAAGATGAGGTAAAGTGCAAAGACAACATCAATGCGTGGCGCAGAATCGTGTAGATGGTTTTCCAACATCAGAACTCGGCGGGCAATACGACACAAGACTAGAAGGATGAACAACAACATGCATGTGCTTGAGTGAAGCTAGCGACATGGATAAAGGAAAAGACGGAAGGATTTCCGCACATTGGTCTAGTGGACCCACAATGCCTATCAACGGCAGTTGCCTTCTCTCTCACTCCGCATCTCTTGCCGAGGTCCTGAGTATGTTCAGTCACTGAATCGTTGTTGCGACCGCAGACGCGACGAATTATTGAGGCGTCGAGTCTTACAAAACCAAGAAAACCGGGTGTTCTTCGGAAGATGCGCTCGGAAATAAGCCCCTTTTGGCCGACCAAGCTTTTTCGCGAAGCTTGAGCACGGATAGCGTTGCTTCGAGCGTCGTCTCCTAGCCACGTCGAACGACGCGCAACCCTATCTTGTAGCGGGTCGAACAATCTGCGCCAGTCGCAAACATATGGGTTAAAAGACAACGCGCTCCTCTGGTTGCCCATCAATGCATACCCGTGGTCCGCTCATCGTCCGGAAGACGACTGGTTTGCTCAACAATACTCCTTGAATAAGGCAAGCATCGGTGTGCCGCTGCCGAGTCGTCGACAAGCCGTAGCTTGATTAGTGGGATGACGAAAGTTAGCGACGACAGCGTGACGAAGATGGCTCACAATCCTGGATCCGAAACCCCATGGGCAGGGATTCCACCAATGAATCCTTTATCTGGGGTCTCCACTGGGGGTCTCCGCGAAAGTCTTCTTCCGTGCGAACTAACACAGAGGTAAAGGTACATAGCATGGCCTTGCCACTGACACGCGTGGGCTTGAGGATGCTGGCTGTTCTCCTGCTTTTCTCATCTTTATTGCCCGATGCATGCCTGTTAGACAGCGAGTATGGCGAATCCAATAAGCGCGGCGAATGAGAAAGAGCTCGTCGCCAACGAACCGATGCACAACGAGGATCTGGAGCATGCTGCTACCCATGGCACATACCTCGATAAAGAGGAGGCATCTCATCTCTCGGAAGAGCATCGCCAATATCTGCTCGAGCGTCATGGTACAATCGACCTTGACCCCCTTCCCACCATGGGAACGGCCGACCCGTACAACTGGCCTCAGTGGAAGGCAAGCTGCTATCGCCCTTTTGACAGTATTTGTCTAACAAGGAATCAGAAAATTATGAACGTACTTTTCGTAGCCTTTCACGCCATGATGTGCGCGTTCCCTGCAGCTGCCATTATTCCCGCGTACGAAGAAATCTCCGAAGACCTCGGTGTGAGCATCCAGAGAGCATCATACCTTACGTCGTTGCAAATCGCCATCTTAGGCGCTGGACCACTGTTTTGGCGACCACTCTCGACGCGATACGGACGCCGGCCTATATTCATCATATCATTGATTGGTAGTCTGGTCTTCAACATTGGCTGCGCGAAGAGTCAAACCTATGCCGCAATGGCGACTTGTCGCGCGTTCCAGGCATTCTTTATTTGCCCACCGAACGCTATAGGCAGTGCGGTGGTTGTTGAAACCTTCTTCAAGAAAGAGCGAGCGAAGTTCATGGGCATGTGGACAGTTATGATCACCCTTGGCATACCTCTGGCACCCCTCATCTTTGGCTTTGTGACCTACAACGTCGGGTATCGCTGGATCTACTGGATCCTCGCTATGATCAATGGTGCTCAGGTCATCCTTTACACAATCTTCGGCCCCGAAACGCGGTTCATGCGTCACGACAACGCGCAACACGCGCAATCCGGTTTCGCAGCTTACAAAGAGATGTACCTGAAATTTCGACGTATCGACCCGACGCCCATTACCTTGTACGAATTCATCTCACCCCTCCGCCTTCTCAGGTACCCGTGTGTGGTAATTCCTGCGTGTGCCTACGCCATGATCTTCCTCTTCGCTTCTGTCCTTGCCACTGTCGAAATCCCCCAGCTCTTCGGCGAGAAATTCCATTTCAACGCACAACAAATTGGTCTCCAGTTCCTTGGTGTGATCATTGGGACAATCATTGGCGAACAAATCGGGGGCCATTCGAGTGATCTCTGGATGCGTCGGCAAGCCAAGAAGATGGCACCTCTTCGTCCAATGCCAGAGTTTCGCCTTTGGCTGTCATACTTTGGCATCCTTCTTACTATTTGCGGTGTTGTTGTATTCCTCGTCCGAATCGAACAGGCTCCAGAGGGCCAATGGAACGTGACGCCAATCGTCGGTGCAGGAATAGGCGCAGCCGGTAACCAGATCGTCACCACAGTGCTGATCACGTATGCGATAGATTGCTATCCTGAGGAGGCTGGTAGTATTGGGGTCTTTGTTACTTTCGTGAGGCAAATCTGGGGCTTCTTGGGACCTTTCTGGTTCCCAGACATGTTTGAGAACGTTGGTATTGCGAACAGTGCGGGGATCGTTGCGGCCCTTATTGTTGGCGTTAGTCTGCTCCCAGTTATTCTTACGCATTGGAAAGGACATAGCATGAGGGGAATCATGTCGGAGAGGATCTAGTGGACATGACAGAACCACGCCGCCTGTGTTTGCTCCCTGAAACATGCCGCTGTTTTAGTAACGTTAACAACAATATAGATTGGTCATGCGCAGCGGGGATACACATCACAGTCGCATTTAATGGCTCATGACACAATGCTCTTGCAAAAATTCGATCACAACAACCTTGATTACTAACATCTTCACAACTTTGGCCCGAACCCTTCCTGTTGACACAGCTCCTCCGCCTCAGCTACAACATCTACACCGTAGACCCGAGCTTGAATATCCGCATCCGCCCAACGATCGGGAACCTTTCCTGAACCTTCCTTCATCGCTGCAAAGATCTTATCACGCTCTTCCTTTGCCTTGCCAGCACCCAGATGCATCTCTCTCCCATTCTCCGCCGCAAGCTCCACCAGAGCTTCGGCCCTTGGTTTCCTAAGCTTCTCGTATAACCGCAGTGCACGCTCGATCGTCTCTGGTTTCGCATCCCAGATGCGCTTCGGTGATAGCACGACACCGAGAACAGCACCATCTTCGATGGCTTGTGCGGCGCCTTGTGCCATATGTGGGAGGGTGGGATGGCATGCATCGCCTACCAATGCACTCGGACCATGCACCCATGTAATCAAAGGGTCATGAACTCTCAACTTCCACTCAACGACCTCGCCCTCTGGCACCAAGTTCAACATACGATGGATCATTGGACAAAAGTCACCGTAGACGTCCAGCATGGCCGTCTTGCTGCCCTTTGTCGTATACTGTGCATCTGGCGCTCCGGCGAAGTTGATGTCCGGTTGTGCGGTCGAGATGTTGTAAATTTGCTTGTTGTGGATGGGGTACGCGATGATGTGTTTCTTCTCACCAATCCAGCGCGTTACTGTGTCCGAATCAATCAACTTAAGCAAGTCTGGGTCGTTTTCCATTTGCGATCGGTTGAGCATGATGCGGTAAGCGGCTTGGCCGGAATCGCGTGCGGCGCCCGTGTGCCTCAATTCTTTAAGCATGGCGACGCGTGTGGAGCTCTTTACGCCGTCAGCGCCGAGGAGGACATCGCATTCGACTTGGTATGGTTCACGACTGCCTTGAACTGGTGAAATGGTAAACTTGGGTTTGGGACCGAAGTGGACATCCGATATACTGCATCCAAGCTTGAATGTGATGCCGCTCTCCTTCTTGCAACCCTCATATAGGCCGTTGGCGAGACTGGCTCGGTGACCGACCATGTGCGGGTACCCATACTTTTCTTTCACATACCCCAGATCGACGAATCCTAGCTCCTTGTCTGATGAGCCTTCTCTGATCGATGTGTTGGCGCATTGTACTGCTTCATCGCGGATTGGGCCCCAGCAATCTAGCTTGTCGAGGATACGAGCCATGTTAGGTGCAAGTTGAATTCCCGCGCCTACAAAACCCATGTTTGTTGCGTTTTCGTATACGGTGATGTTCTTGTGGCCAGCTTTTGCTAGGGAGAGGGCTGCGGCAAGACCACCCATTCCTGGAGCATTGTGAGCGGATGTGACTTTGAGTTTCCAAACAAAGTGAAGGAAACATACCTGCGCCGATGATTGCTATCCTTGTGTTTTCCGCCATGGCTCTTGTTTTGGACCGGACTTGGTGTACAGCTGGTCGGCAGCAATAGTACTTCTTCCTAGGGCAGGAGGAAACGATATTAAAGGCAAAGTCGCGTCTTGCTTTAGTATATGTTCCCAGATATTTTTATGTCCTGTTCTCTTTAAAGCTCACACCAGGGTCTCCAGAGTTTCCGAAGCTGTTCTCCGTGTGTAATGTCCGAGGTGGCGGAAGATGTCTTAACCGGGTCTCTGGACAACCTTTTGACCAATTCAGCAAAGCGCAGAACGTTAATCCGAGTAATGGCTAAAACTCGACCCGTTCGTACAACCTGACGACAGCGGCTGGTAAAGTTATATCGGTGATACCTTTTGATCCGATTCTACCTGTGATGGAGCTGCTGTTGTCAGCCACCGGCTACACCCCACCGTGGGCGGGGCAACCCTTAGCGTATTTCTTGTTCCGCGCCCCACCGGCATCACTGAACACGCCCATTCCGGCATCTGCGGAGTGGGATTGAGTCCTGGAGCCGTCTATGCCTTCCTCATCGCGGTATTCGGGGTCTTCAGAGTATGTAAGTAACACGACAAGTTCAAACCGCGCAAAACTTTCGCGTTCTTTGGCAAATTTGATATATCCACCAATTGATGCTCCATCGCAATATCCTGCCTACGGTCCGCCTGCGGTTATGTCGGAAGCGCAAGCCTCGTGACCCTAGATTTTCCTACCTCTCCGCAATCTCACAGGCTTTCGTTGCTTCTTCGGACGTCCACATCGGTGCGGAGAACTATGTGTATCTATCACTACCACTTCATCCCCACTATCCCGCGAATTCCACATACCGGGATGTCGGGCTGGTGTTTTGCATTCTCAATGCTACCTTACTCATGACTGGCAGTTATTCGCGGGACTTTAGGGTCTTAGGACATTCTAGAAAACGGACGGGAGCGATTGGCCACATCTCCAGCGACATCCACGTCGTCCAGACTGTCGGCCATTTTTGCCATGAGCTTTCGCACTAGTTCTGAGCTGGTCCGCTTCTGTCACTCGCCTGAACGACCCCCATGTGACTTCCCGTCATCAGGACTACATCTGCATAAATAATAAAAGACGATTTAGTGTTATATACAATTAAGGAGATATACCTGGAGGAAATGACCGACCAATTCTGGGTATGCCGAGTCGCTTTGTGGAAAAGCTAGAGCCCATGCTACAAACAATTCAGCTAAATAGTCCTCAAACTATCCATAGTTACGCCCATTTCATAAGAAGCTCGGAGGTATGAAAGCCAGCCCAAATCTGCAAGCCGATATCAATCCCGCAGCTACGCAATGAGGGGCCGGATGCCCCGCGCTAAAACTCGAGGCAAAATGTGGGGTGACTTCCCGCGTCATCTCAAGAACAAACAGCACATACTGTAACTTCAATTGATGGCTTCATGAGCTGATGAAGACTTATCAGCTGTCGCGACTATTTGGATACATATAAATTCGTTTTCGGATCGTACGACAGAGTATCGCAAACTGTCGGCCGACTAAACGGCACTGTATCCAGGAGAGGGAAGAGCGTTCACCCGGTAACTGCTCTGAGACTAGCGAAGTTCGCCGAAGGACAATACCACAGTTTTACGGGCTTCGGAACCAGATCTGACACCTTGGCGCAGCAGCCGTATCGTGTTCCGACGGGTTTGCAGTCGTACCAGGGGCCCGAGAACACTTTTTATGTACCACTTGTACGTTGCGAAGCAAGCGTGAGGCAAAACGATTGCTAAATCACCAACGATTCGATATCGCCTGTACACAATGGAACGAAGAAGCTCCTTTGACCAAGCTTCAGCTGGCTTCCGGGCGCATCTTCCAGATCTGAACAGTCCACGCTTCACGACAGCTGCAAAACAAAACATTTACGAGTATGTCCAGTCAATGCAAGACAATCGTGCGCCACCATGGTTATACGACTTGACCAAGGTTTGGGAGAAGCTGTTTGAAGAGCCATACAAGGGCGTGACGAATGATGGCAATGTGAGACCAGGCCTCTTTGAAGCGCGGGACGAAGGCGCGGATGTCGCTGGCGCGGTCGCCAAAGCAGAGAGTCTGTTGGAGGACCTGAACAGTGAGAAAAAAGGAAAGATATCTTATCCCATCAACGCGAAAGAATGGCGAGCATGGAGTAATCCAGAGTTTTTATTGAGGCCGTTTGGGCTAAGGCTCGAGGAAGGTAGGAAAAGACTCGCGCAAAAGCTGCGATACATTGCTGATTTGAATAGTACCCGAAAGCACTTCCCAGGCAATACTTGCCGTTGTAGAGGCATCATTGTCACCGGAGGGTTACCAAAAAGCCTTATCCGCCATGCGCATCAACCACTTCCTCGGCGAGGTTGTTAAGCTTCCAAACATCATGAACAAATACTCGTATAACTTTCTTCTCTTCGGAAAACCCTCCACATCTGCGTCTTCCCCATGGGGATGGCTTCTTTACGGCCACCATCTCGACATCGCATGTTTCTTCAAAGGATCCCAAGTCGTAATGAGCCCTTCCTTTACCGGCGCCGAACCCAACATCATTGACGCAGGCGAATGGAAAGGTACCGAAATTCTTCATAAAGAGGGGAACTTAGGTCTTAAACTCATGCAGAGTTTGAGTGCAGAACAACAGCAGAAGGCGCAGATCTTCAAGAAAATGAGAGACGAGGGAATGAAGCAAGTCTACGGCAACTCCAACAACGATGAAAGCAAGCGCGACGAGCTCATCACCGATACGTGGGGTCCGGATGACCAACGTCATCGCTGTGGCGCCTTTCGCGATAACCGCATCGTGCCATACGAAGGCGTTCTTGTTTCCGCGCTGGAATCCACGCAACAAGACCTCGTCTTGTCTATATGCCACGAATTCCTTCTTTACCACCCTACCAAGGCTCGCGAGATCAAGCTTCAGCAGATAAAGCAACACTTCTACGAGACGTACTTTTGCTGGATTGGTGGTTTTGGCGATGACGATGCGTTCTATTTCCGCATCCAGAGCCCGGTCATCTTGGTGGAGTTTGATCATCATTCAGGCGTCTTTCTGACAAACAAGGAGCCAGCCAAGTATCATACGCATACTATTGTGAGGATGCCAAATGCAGGGGATTATGGTCAGGCTATCAGGGAAGGAGGTGAGCGACTGCAGTAGGTTTCAGTAGCTGCATGTAGCTTGAGGATCATATGTTAAAGCACAGCAGAAATACATCAAATAATAGAATTGATCCTGTGGTTGAGAATATCAGAAGCTGGAGCTCAGTTGCTTTCCGTTCTCTGAAGCTATGAAGGAAAATCTTAGCATTCTCCAAAGAGAGCGACGGAGATCAAGATCTTGATCACAACAGACTCTTTTCCAGGGAGGCTATCAAAATCCGACGTATGGTACCCGAGATCTTTAGTAGTCGTGACGTCATGACTTCCGGTTGGCCTCGCACGCAAAGGGTCGGAGAACTCGGAATGCGCCGCCTACTGTGCAGCCGCCCTTTGGTTAGCATTATGGCCACTCCTGCACCCCTCATGCGCAATTACTGATGTGCTGTGAAATTCGTCAAAGTCTTATCCGCTGATCCTCTACCAGCCGTCACCATTGCAAGGTAAAGAAGCGTCTTGTTTGTGCAGGGGGCATAGGAAGGTATGCGCAGGCTGAGCGTTCACAGGAGCAGTATAGAAATCATCCTTAAAGAACAGTATGTTTTGTAAAGCGATTGTGTACGGATAATGGTTCTCTGCGCGCGGATGCTACAAAGGCAGCCCATCCTTTAAACATTTCCTCAATCTATCGCTGTCCGCCTTGATAGCCTGCCGGGCACTGTTCATCGCCGGCTCGCCGCGGGGGGCTCCTTTGCCTGCCTTTGCAATTTGAAACAGTCGATCTGGATTTTTCCAGAAGAGTTGCCAAGCGTGACGATGTAGACGCGATGGAGGCTGTGGCTCGAGCAGCGATCTGTACACCCAATCTAACCGCAAAGTTGGCTAGGACCTGAAAGAGCAAGGCAAAAGGGTTCCGCTTGTATATCTCGTCGACTTCGTCCGGAGAATGTTTCAGCTGATATGGAGTCATAGACGTAATGTTGGAGGGGGGGGTTGATCGGATAAATGTCGTCATACCACGGGTCTAGAGATCTCCGCCGAGTACATCGTCGCTCCAAAGACCGTTTTCCGACCAATATACACGAGTGGTATTGCACTTTATGGCCGTCAACGTAATCGCCCCACTTCTTCAAAAACGCCTCTTCGTCAACGTCTTCCAAGGTCTCATCCACGTCAATGTCGTCAGGCCAATCATAGAGACGGGTATCCGAGGCAACCCATTCCTCGTTAAAGTAATCGGCTGTCCAGTCATATGGATGCTCTTCGTCTCTTTTCGACATTGCTTCGTTGTAAGCCGCACACATTAGAAGCGAGATACAGGTGGCACATCTGGCTTCACGATCTTTCTTCTTGTCATTTGCTTCTTTGACCTTCTCCTTCCGTTCATCAATCTCTGCTTGCCGCTGTTCTTGGAGCTCCTTGAGCTTCAAGCGCCTCCTTTCTCTCCTTCTCTTTCTGTTCCCTTTCAGATTTGAGCTGGCTCCATTTCTCCTTTATCTTGGCCCTAAAGTTGCTGTTCGTGGGTCGAGAGCTCTTGCGTTTGTATTACGACATAGTTTGCTTACAAGAGCTCGTTGCCTTCCCCTCGATGTCAACATATATATGGGTGCACTATGTCTTCAGGTCACACTGGGGTGTCTTGTCTTTGTTGTCGTCAAGCTGTCCGCACTTTACTTCATAGGAAGCGTCGTTTTCCATTCCTTCTGGGCGAGTACCTGGGACCTTGGGCTTTGGACAGTCCTTCTCATCGTCGATCTGACATCTGGGGTTCTTTGTTGTTGAATCCTGTCCTTCCTTTGGGTCAAGAACTTCGCCGTCTGCGCATAGGCCCTTCTTGTCGTTTTGATTGGCTTCGCATCCATCGCCCGCAGGCCTGGGGGTTTAGCCAATTGGACAACATCCGCCCTTGCCATTCTTCTCTTGACCTTAGTGCATCGTTAGCGATCATCGGAATGACTAAGACCTTGGATCTAGCATACCGTCTGGACAGTTTTCTTGGCAAGACTTTCCATCAGGCGCCGGAATCCCAGAGATGTATTTTTTGCACTTGCAGTCCTGGACAACTTCTCCGAGTGTAGGCAAACAGACTGGCCTTTGCGAACACTCCTTAGAGCACGCGCTGGGTTCCTCTCTTTCTGCGATGTAGCGCTTCTTCCGCCCGCCTTGTACACTCCGTATCTCGAATGGTGCCGCTCTGGGCATGAAGGCTTCCCCGATTGGCAGCAGGGAACCATCATCAAAGGCGCCGTGGTCAAATGAGGGCATGGAGATCGCGGCACTTATGAGTAAGTACAAGCAAGCCATTGATTTAAGAATTGCTATCGCGGCCATATTGTGTTTTCGGATATGCTCAAACTTTACTTTGGGTTGTGTGTGGACAAAAAAGATCACAAACTGGCTTTACGCGTATGTATGGTTCCAGGTCGATTAGAGCTCCGTAAGATTAACTTTATCTATCATCTAGCATTTCAATATCTCTTTGGAAGGACATGTGTTCATACACAGTGCGCTGACCGCAAACATCTACGTCATGTATGTTTGGGATTGGGGCCACGCAGAAAGATCTCTCAGTCTAGCTAGACAAAGTGACTATACAGAACGTCTTGAGAAACGCTGAGTTGTCTTTTCGAAACTTCTGTCACCATGCATGCGGTGCTCACATCATTGCCACCGCCGTGAGTGCCGATTGTACCGGCATATTTGGCCCCATGCCAGTTGTCAGACACGTCTGGGAGAGAGTACTCCAAAAGAATCCCCATCAAGCGCGATAGAACCATGCCTTGTGAAGCGTGTTCTGCCTTGCCCTGCGATGTTGGGGCAGGATAAGGTGGATCGGGCGGCGCAGCTTTGTACGCGCCATTCTCTTCGGGCCAAGGTGTTCTAAACTAACAATTTTTTACTGGTGACACACGTATTTTCGATGTTGCGTATGTTTCATGTCGTTAAAATGATGATGTGCCTAGCTAGTCGGCAACTGGAGTTCACGGCGCTGGGGCCGTTTGAGGTGTTCGCGCTTCGTCTTGGCATGGACGCCGCGGGCGAGCATACGCGATCGGGATTCCATCTTCTTATCCGGCGTGTCAAACATTATAGCCGGTGTATGTTTGGAACGAGAGATTCGCGTGCTGACTTCCATGCCATGTCACCGCATGTGCATTCGAATCAAGCATGTGCTTCCGATAACACGAAGATGCCGCGCATTGAGTCCTTCAAATACTTCTTGATATTGAGAACACTTATCTCCAGGCATTCAACTCTACTCGACGCCAGTCACTTCCCACAAGCTCAGCGCGAACAACATTCATCCAAAACGGTGCGTCTACATGACCTTCGCCATCCATTACTCCTGGCTAACAGGAAGGAGAAAGGCAGTTCATCATGCGACTAGTGAAATCGTTACCGCTAGCTCTCATAGTTTACCACGCTGCTATCATCGATGTCCAGATTTGGGACAACAAGGACTGGCACGGTGGCACGAACAGGCACTCACTTTTATCAGGACTGGAATAACAATCTGCTAACCCGTCTCCAGTAAGCCAAAAAGTTCCTCTTCCCGCTTTGAACAAGTAACGAGAACACTTCCTGTCCATATATTGATCAACTGTTGACTGTTCCATCATTAGTGCTCCGAAGGCTGTACGCATTACCTGTGGAATGCTACAAGAGAGGGGATTTTGAAGTCCAGCTGAAGATTGAGGGCACAGGTGGGATGAAAGAGAACGCAGTTACTGCTATGACAAACGATACAGCCAGTGCTTCTCAGTATGTCGTCTTCTTTACTGTAGAGGACTGCAACCCCGACAACGTTATTGACAATGCTTGGCTTGACAAGGGGTGCTCCTCAATGCTCCCAAAAAACCCTCATGATTATAAAAGCTGGTAGGTTTAGGACATGTGTGGAGAAGATCCGGGATGTTCTTTGGAGTGAAGGTACTGAAGGTTCCATGCTTAGAGTACGACTGTTGTGCGTATATGGATTGAACTTTGCATTCGAGACTTCTACAACACTTGGCATTCCATTTGCGCGTGATCGTAAGGTCGAGAGCCCGGTGTTTACGCCTCGAAGACATAAAATATGGCCATCAAATATGTCTCAATAGATCGACGTACGATACACCATAAAGGTCGAACATGTTATCTACGTAGGAATTCTTCATACCTAGCTCACCAAAAAAGTCCAAAGCGTATTTGCTAACAAGTTTAAACCATGTGGTCTCATACGAACGACAGCCATTAAGACTTGAGCGCAAGGGCCACATCATCTGGGATTACGTATTGTTTGATGAATTGATTTCCTGTCCAACACATGAATGTACAGGAAACCGCACTAGGGTGTTGTGATCGAAATTTGGAGGCCAACAGGGGAGGCTAGAATTTACGCCGTAGGATAAACGGTCGAACGGCATGTCCTAGGAAATAGCCAGGCGTGTTTGGTTAGGGGCGGGTTTCAGGCGTGGCTAAAGCACCAAGCATGCATTGCCATGCTGAGAGACGTATTTTGGGTGGTAATCTGTCACGGTTTGGGGTCTCTACTGCTCCTGCTCTTCACCTCCTCGCGGCTACTCACCTTAGTGAGCTATGCCTATCTAGGACTAGCACTGTTTGTAGCCTCATACAATACAACCTCAGTTCAATCCTTCAATTCTTCCTGCACGCAATTCCCTACACATCTAGAGTTGAGCGGAATTTGTTTGACCATGACAGATATTGGAGCATCTATTCGCAATCTCTCCGGTGATCATCTTCGAAGACTCAGTGTTCATATCTTGCACAAATCCATGGGCAACGAAAACGCGCCTGTCCATAAGTTCGTCAACAACAGCCATCAAGAAGAATGCTCCCGCATGCTCAAACATCTCGCTACTTTCCCAAACCTGAAAGTTCTTGTAATGAAAGGCAGCCTCGTTGTATGCCCAGAATTCTTCCGATGTATCATCAAGCATACAGGAATACCATTCCCCTCACTTGGAGAATTCGAGCTCCAGTTCGCCCCTGAGACAGCTGATGGAAGATGGTTTTTTCAGCGAGATGAGGAGGCTTTGGAGAAATCCCGAAACAATCCAGAGCACAAAGAAGAATGGAGAGAAAGGCGGGCTATGGAACGGGCAGAGCGGCGCAGGCACTCCACCCATTACCATAGGGATGACGTCAGGATATTCGAGAATGCGCCTCACGCAGAAGTGTTCAAGAATGGGCCCTTCGCAACGTCCATTGTTCTTCAGGATCGTTTCCGGTCACTACCTGATCCAAGCACCATGTTACCGTTCCTGCAGGATGCATCCGCCGCTACAAAACACATCCCTCAGTTGAAAAGGTTCATTCTCAAGCTGGGAGGATTACTTCCTCGCTCCTCGCAACTGGACTATGGGTGGACAGTTTCCCGTAAATTCGAGTTGTGGTACCTCAAGGCGGGAACACCACGATCCCCCAAACAACACAGCAGATTTACTGACGATGATGAGCCACAGATCACTAAAGATGAAGCATATTTGTACCAGAATAGGCTCTATTGGCGCGTTGGTGATTGGAGACCGTGGGACGAAGTACAGGTAACTTGGAGTGATGTCGTGGGGTCAGACGCGAAGATCGTTTTTCTCTAGGAAGACTGTCAGCATCTACGCCTACTCTAGAGTAGCGCATCTTACCACTGATTATGTAACAGGAGGTTATGTATTCACTCTCTCTGATAGCATCTATCAATCAACCAACTTCTTCCTTATCTCCCTATCACATGTTGACAAAGACAAATGGGTCATTCAGACTCCCGGAAGAAGACATCGCTATGATGGGGACTTCTAGGGCTTGTATTGATGAATCTTACAGCAATGCGCAGATCATCATAAAGTGAATGTTTAGAGTAGAGGTCCCCTACACACCTCGCGACCGGCTTCAGCATCCTTTTTCTTCCGCTAAGGCGTTACCACCAGCGATACATGATATAGAGAATCCCCACCGCATTAGGTGCACTCAAAACATCCATCAAGGTTATCGTTGCAAAAGCTCTACAGAAATAGTGCAACTGTTATCAAGGATCCCGCAGCTCGCACCGGGTAGTAGATCAAAGACATCAGAATACCCGGTGGGATGACTGTGCCGTCGCGGTCCCACATCGGCTAGACAATGGCAACCCACTAACTACAAGGGATCGATATCCCTCCCGACTTCCACATCTAGTAACCCCCCAGTCTCTGATTAAAGCCCGGCTGTCACCATCCGCAGCAGACGGACGGGCACTTATGCAGGGCAAAAGGGATAGAACGGCACCAAGCCCGTAAATGCAACCCACACAAAAGGCGCGCTGGAGAGTAAGCGAGGCAGGTACAAGTCTTGGGAGTAATCCAATCTCTTGAGGTCGTATTGGGGTGGGCATTAAAAGCCTGAGCCCTTTCGCTGCTGCGATACGATTACCCCAGATCCATACGCCTCAACGGGCCCATACACTCTTTTCTAATATCCGAAGCCTTACCTGCGGTCCTCACCTCTACGCTCTTTCACTACTCAACGTACACCCATCGTAATTACTTAATAATCATGTCTTTCGGCATCCGCAACACTATTGCCATGGGCGCTTTCACTGCTCTTGCCGCCGCGCAGACTACACCTCCGAAGCTCGACGCGACATGCGCAGATGTAGTCATCTTCATGGCTCGTGGCAATGATGCGCCGTACCATGATGGACGCACTTTTCCTTTCGTCGAGGCAACGTGCGGCAAGTTGACTGCCGAGGGTAAGAGCTGCGATTACATCGACATCCAGTTCGATGTTACCCTTGGTGGCGACTACTGCGCCCAGGTTGCTGAGGGCGCTCGCAACGGAATCTCGCAGATTACCGCGTTCAATGAAAAGTGCCCGTGCTCGCACATTGTGGTCAATGGATACTCCGAGGGTGCTCATGTGGCGGGTGATGTCTTGGGTGGGCCTGGAGGTTGCGAGTTCGTTTCTACTGGTCTTGACAACACTTCTCCTGCCGGCAATGCCAGTGTGTATACCTAAACCTTCTTGTTTCAATTCCGTGCTGACTTCAACAAGTTGCTGCTGCTTTGCTTTGGGGAGATGTCATGCACACTGCAGGCCAGCCGTACAACGTGCTTGACGGCGCGAACAAGCAGTCCAACCCACGCAAGGCCGAGGACCTAGCCCGTCTGAACCGCTACGCCCCAGTCCTCCGCTCCTACTGTGCGGCTGGCGACCCAGTGTGTGCTGGTGGCGACGTTGTAGCTGACCACCTGAACTACTTTGAGCGCTACACCGACGAAGCATCGTCCTGGGTAGTTTCTAAGATCGACAACGTCGCTCCCCTGCCCTCGTGCGCGGCTCCCAGCTCATCTTCCACTCCCGTTGCTTCGGCCACTGCTTCTGCCTCATCTTCTGTCATGACCGGTTCTTCTTCTACTGGTGCTGCTGCTTCCCAGTCCATGACTGCCACCTCTGCCGACGTCTCCTCTGCGCCTACTCCTACCAAGGGCGAGTCCTCCGCGGCTGAGACACCATGCTCGACTTCCGCGGCGGTTGTTCCTCCCTTCCCTACCTCAATCGAGTACGACTCGTGCGTCCTGCAGGTCCACGTTGAGTACGCCTACGTATAAGTTCCAGGAGACGGAGAGTGAGAGTGAGGAATCTGGGATAATTTGGCGACAATCAAACGCAATGCATGTACAATACATAGATTCGACAAGTGGAAGCCCGTCCCGCCCTTTAATCTGTACTTGCTCAGCAGTCATGCTTGTGCTTTCTTCTAATGTGAATGTGGCGAGGAAGTGTACCCCAACGTGGATAGAATCGAACGCATGCGACAAAAGCGCACTTTCTTCGGACATGTCTGCCGAGTGACCTGTTTCCCCTTTTATCATTGATAGCTAAGGAATGCAAGAGTATATATTCGTACCAAACAAGTAAAAACCAGCCATGGGAAGCTTCAACCTGGGTGTTCGTGGTGATGACGAATATCAACTTTAGATCATCTCACCGATTTTCTTTCGTGTCCACGCGGGCGAGCTATCATTGAATAACTGAACACGTCAGAAAGGCATCGCCTGATGCATATGCTGACATCTAAACATTAGTAGTTCAGCTGGTGCGGAACTAAACAGCTTGATGAGCGAGGGAAGACGTACAGTGAGGGGGCTAACACCTCCACTACTAACTAGAAGGTACCAGCGACCACAGACTTGGCATTCCCGCGGAGTTCACATGCACGTCATCCCTAGCTAAACTTATACCACCCACCACTAAAATACCACCTCACCCCCCAACCAAACAAAGAACAACATTCCACCACCATGTACCGAATACGACCGCCATTCCCTACTCTGCGTACCTCTCTACGCCCCTCCCACCCACGACTCCAACCTCTACACGTAAAGCCCCAAACGCGACTCTACCAACAACTCCCCTTTGGCCGCAACACGGGACCACAATACAAGCGCTTCGCCAGCCCCTCAGGCGGGCTCTCAGGCCTGCTCTTCCGGTGGGCCGCGCGCCCAACCTTCTACCGCGATGTAGGCATCATCAGCGTAGGCACAGGCGGTATCTACCTGTACAACCTCGAATCCGTGCCCGTCTCCGGTCGTCGGCGCTTCAACATGATTCCGCCACAGCTGGAAGAAGCCATTGGTGCGTCGTCGGTCGAGCAAGTGAAGCAAGAGTATCGGGGTCGCATACTGCCGGATAGCGACGCGCGGGTGCGCACTGTGAAGAGGGTGTTGGAGCGGTTAGTACCGTTTGCAGAGGGGGAGGGGCTGGAGGGTATGCAGTGGGAGGTTTGCGTTATTGATAGCCCGGAGCAGAATGCGTTTGTGGCGCCGGGCGGCAAGGTGTTCGTTTTCACGGGGATATTACCGTTGTGTGGTGGGGAAGATGGGATTGCGGCGGTGTTGGGGCATGAGATTGCGCATGTGGTTGCGCATCATACTGCGTGAGTTGCTTCTCTCCCTGATTCCTTCCACACCACCCTCTACATCCAAACTCAGCGTTCTTGAAAACTGACATTACACAGCGAACGCATGTCCCGCGCCCCCCTCATCCTCCTCGGCGTCCTCGCCCTCTCTATGTTCGACATTTCCCTCTACTCGGGCAAAATGCTCATCGACCTCTTCCTCTCCATGCCCGCATCCCGCAAACACGAAGCAGAGGCCGATTACATTGGCCTGCTGATGATGGCCCAGGGCTGCTACCGCCCCGAAGCCGCCATGGAGCTCTGGGCCAGAATGGAAAAGGTGGCTGGTGGCGCAGGACCGCCGGCGCTGCTGAGCACGCATCCGAGTCATCATGATCGCGAAGAGAAGATTAGGGAGTGGCTGCCCAAGGCGAGGGTGGCGGCGGAGAAAAGTGAGTGTGCGGGTATGGGCCAGTTTGGTGAGTTATGCTGTTTGTGGTGATGTGGGCGTTGTGTGGCTGACTTTATTTTTAGCGGATCAGTTTAGCACTGCGTTTGGTGGCTTCGGAAGATGGTGAGTATGGAAGAGAGAGAGAGAGACAGAGAGACGACCCCTTTTCCGAAGTAGCTGTAACAGAATAATATGTACAACAACACCAACACCAATAACGAATAACGAGTAACGAATCATAACCAACAAATCGCTCTTCGCAAATCGCAAACTGTGTTTTTCTCTCGTGTCATAATTTTCTATACTCTACTACTTTGGGCTCTCCAGTCCTAACCAGCGTCACAACCTGCATATCCGCCGTCTTGGCCACCCCAACACTCGCTCTAGCAGCCAGATCCAAATCCAAATCCATGTCCTCCTCCTCTTCCACATCCGTCAGACTATCATCATAATAACTCGTGCCCATATCCAGTCCCTTATCTTCACCAGTCCCACCCACACCCATACCCACATCTAACGCCTGCCCCATATCCTTTTCCCTAACCGTAAGCCGTTTCTCCAACTCAAAGTCCCACTTCTCGCCCTTCTCCAAATCCAGATCCGCATCCGTATCTTCATCCAGACTATCCAAGTCCTTCTCGCCCCAACTACTGCGGTAGCCAGGTAAAGTGGGGATTTCAGAGGGCGTGGATGCCCGACTGGGGCAGTGGAAGACTTGCTTGAGTAAGGGTGAGAGACAGGGGAGGGAGGCGGCGAGGATGCCGACGTCGACTTCGATTTGCGACCATACGGGGACCCAGGCCCAGCCCCTGGTGTTGCGTGTTAGCGCGGTCTGGAAGGAAATGGGATGACATGTACGCACCAACTGAAATCTGCTTCTTGCCAGCTACTTCCTGGGGAAATGGGGCGGCCGGCCATGACGATTTCGCAGAGGCGCATGGTGCTTGCTATGACGGGTATGAGGCCGATGGAGAGGATGACTGCCAGAGCCGCTGGCAGGGTTGTTAGTCATTGTTCAAATGTTAGTCATGGGTTGGCCAACGTACTGCGCTGTCTCCGGTTAAACTTCATTAGTCGCAGCAAGGGCAGCGGAAAGATGAGAAGTATGACATCGGTGACGACGTTGATGGCGCCAGATATTGTCATGAATTTTGCCACGTCGATACAGCCCCCTTCGTTGATGTGGGCAATGTCCCAGACGCGGGAGATGGGTACGCATAGAAAGAGCTGGGACTATTTCAAGCGACGTTGTTAGTAGATGGTCATAGGGAGCGACGCGCTTGTATGGTGTTTGTCTTACCAAAAATGTTGACAGGCCAAATGCTGTCATGAAGCCGGCTACTGTCCATACAGCGCGGGCCTGAATGATCCATGGTAGTCCTTGCTTCCCATATCCGATCCTGTAGTATAGGGCGAGGATGCTCATTTTCACAGCCCTTGGATTACGTCAGCTATGGCATTGCGCGTCAGATAGAGTGGGATTTGTACCAGTTTGCAACAAAGTACGTCAGCATGTTGATCCACTGGTACTATTTGACTGTTAGTCCATTTTCCGGGTCTGATCTAGGTGTCAAGCTTACCATGAGCATATTGTCGAATTGCTCAATGTGCAATTCTGACGCATGTCGGCCTTGACCGTGCTCGACTTGCAGTATGATGGTGACCGTTTGGGCAGCTCCAAGGGTAACTGCAATGGCGATGAATAGGTCATCCAAGCCGAATTTCTTGACAATGCATCCTCGAGTGAAGCAGCTAGCTACCGTCAGTAATGAGCTGAGAGTGTAAAAGGTCGACTAACCGGAGAGCAACGAATGCAACGGCAACGGCATACATGGCCAGACTAACCCGACAAATGAGCGGGCCTTGGTCACGGCCCGTCGCAAATACGATGTGTCCCATTGCGTCCGAGGTACGTGATTGAGCGATACGAAGTTGGGAATGCGGACATGGGGCTGCAGGTGTAATCACACGGCGGCGCAAGGGTTCAAGTGATGGGGAAACAGGAGAGCAAAAAAGCAAGAAGCGAGAGGGCGATCAGCAAGGTAGGAGGAAACGACACGCATGGGCCCTACACACATCTAATACAGATGTGAATCTAGGGAAAGGAATTACGACACAGGCAGTGCAACACGGCCGATTAGGGCTGGTTGCAAAAGGTTTTCGCGGCATGAATTGACGCGGCACTACTTGAAACCCCAGTATGGCCTTCCAGAAGCACGTCAAACAGCACGCAGAGAGACACGCGGCCTGTGCGCGCATTCTGGACTTGGGTGTCGTGAGGTTGCGATGGTGTGACGAGCCCTGTCGCAGCAACGCCTCTCGAAACCTTGTTTGGACCCACGATCCCGGGAGCTCGGGCACCGGCTACCTGTAAAAGCCCATGGCCTCAGGTACCGGCGACCCGAGAGAGGGTGGATGGTTCGAATGTTTGGTGTGATGGATTGCGATTGGACTTGAGGCTAAAAAGCCCGACGGGTCATCCCGGTGCTACTGGCGCCGGTGTGCATGAAAAAGCTCTTTTTCGTCTCATAAATGATGGTTTGACAGCAAAAATAGGAAATTCGCAGCCACGTGCTCTTTCCTCGATCTGGAAGGGTGTGCGTACAGGTGAACTAGTCTTCCGTCATAGGCTCCCGGCTTTACCTTGGTTATTTCGCGATCGCGATGGAGAAGAGCGATGGATGCAGTCGTCGCAGATAAACTTTGGGAAATTATCCTTTGCGACCTGGCGGATATGAGGCAGATGAGAAGCAACGGGTGCTGTGCTTTCCGTGGACATTCGTCCTGACGGTGGAATGATATTTTGGTGGGGAGGTGCCCATGGCTGTGATCCTGATTAAGGAGTTGAGTATTTCCGCATCTCAAAGGCCGCTCAACGACACTAGGACGTGCGCGGGTGCCAAAGGCCATCGATGGCTCAATACGGAGGAACACCCTAATGACGGCATGGCTTTAGACTCTCATCAGATGCAGATTCGATCGAAATGATGTTCAACTTTAAACAGGAACTTGATCTCGTAGGAACGATTGGATTGGGAAAGGCGCGCGGGGTTCGCTGCACGGCTGGGCGAAGAATAAGGAAAGAAAGACCGGGTGTCAAGATAAGCCAAGCCGATGAAGAACGCGGGGTTTGCAGTGGGTTCGGTCGTAGCGAATGATAAAGATATGGGCGTGCGACTACTGCTGAAATGCGGACGGCACACTCCCGAGGTGACTTTTATAGCGGGCGGGATCAAGCATGTGAAAAAGATTGTCGTATGCAGTACTGGGTACAGAGCGGCAGGGTCAGCGGTAAGCTACATGAAGTCATGTGTTCGCGGTGAACCAGATATTTCCAGCATATAGAGTTCGAGGAAGAGAGTCGGAGGTTGAATGCGGAGGATCGCTGTGGAGGAATCCTGATGAGGCTACGGGTGGCTGGCGAGACCGTTGTAGCGGGCCATGTTGCGGACCTAGCGCTGATTTATAGACGTTGCACTCACGTCACTCTTGAAGCTTGAAGAAACCCTGCGACGGCCATGTCGACGACTCGGCAGCGGCGTGCATGCCCGGCGGGGGGAGGATTCACTGCAACCACCACGCTGCACCAAGGAAGCTATTCTGTGTCTCGCCCAACAAAACAGGTAAGCCGCAACCCAACAGTCCAGCCACTCCTTCCCTGAGTGCAGCCTCAACACTTTGTCGCCTTCCCCGGAACTACAAAGCACGACAGGCCCCATCGCGCGACAAACAGGTGCTTCCCTCTGCCACTGCAGCTACCACCGGCATCCTATCAGCCCACTGCACGGTAAGCTGCCCCCCTCCTCCTCTCGACTGACTCTCGCAAACCCCCTCCTCTGTACCACTCCTACTTCCTTGTCTCGCCGTTGAATGAGCGAGCACACCCATTCTCAGCGTTTACAGGCTTTTTGGCCTGCTAGCACCCCATCATCTTCAACCACTGACGATATCCCTCATCCAGCAGACCCTACCTTTACCCATCAAAGGCCGCGCCTGGTCCGTCACTCCGCCGACCCTATAAGCATAGCCTCCGAGGTCATCATGGCCACTGACGCGACCATTACCTTCGCCCAGACGGGTGTGCAGCCGCCGGTCTATGTCACTACCTCCCTCAGCGGATGGGCCCCGCTCGAGATGGACGTAGAGGATGACAAGGCAAATGCCGGCAACTTCATCTTCACCAAGACGTTTAAGGGTGTTTCCGAAGGAAGTTATCAATATAAAATTCGTCTTGGTGAAGATCACTGGATTCTCGATGAGTCCAAGGAAACTGGTATGTCTGCTAGCATGTTCCCTCCTGCATCCGCTGACACCTCACAGCCGCCGATGATCAAGGCATTCACAACAACGTCATCCATGTCGAGCCCGCCAGCGACGCGAAGCCAGCAACGTCCATCTCAGATGCCACCCACGAAGCAGTCGCCAAGCCAGTCGACCACCGCAAAGACAGCACAATGGACCAGGATCAATTGCCTAGTGCTCCAGTCCCATTTGTGGTAGTGGACAAAGTCCAGGATCAGGAGCAGCCAGCTTACGGCCAACCACGCCATGCCGACCTCCCAGCCGATTCCGAGAAGCGCGCGGCCGATGCAGAGCCTGATTTCGAACAAGTCGAGGCGAACGTGCCAGTCAAATCCGAGACACCAAAGTCGTCTGAGATTCCCATGGTAGTCGTGGACAAGACAGATGATAGGCCTGCATATGGAGACGACTTTAGTAAAGATGCCACCGCTGCCCAAAAGGTAGCCCATGACATGAGAGCTGCGGATGCATCTCCCGACAAACTCAACATCGCGCCCAAGCACCACGTCGAGCCTGGCTCCGACGAAGAGCAAGCAGCACCCTTGTTCCGCCACGAATCTTTCCAGGCGGACGAGCCACCGCCCATGCCTTCAATGGACACTATTGACGAGGAGTCCACACAGTCCTCAGCCGATCACACCAGTTCTGGGGATGCCATGGATACACCATCCGAGCTAGACGAAGGTGACGAGTTGAACCTTGCGCCCTTGCTCAGTCACGAGACCGGCATCAGAGATGAGAACAACGAGCTTGCTGGCGGTCCACTGTTCCCTCACGAAGCAGAGTCTGACAAGGATGATACTGAAAAGACTCCACTCTTCTCACATGAGACTGATTTGCACGACGACAGTGGCATCGCGACCGACTCTGACGGAGCAGACGAATTGGACCGGTACCCGTTACTATCGCACGAAAGTGGTTTCTCGGATTATAAGGGAAGCGAGATTGTAACTAAGAGCGATTACCCCGCGGAGGAAGAGCCGCAGCATTACGGACCTTATGGTGATGAAGGCGAATCTGATGATTACCCAGAGGAAGACGATGATGATGCGCCTCTCCTTCCCCATGAACGCGAGGCCGCAGTTCCAGATAAGCCCGGCTCTGACTATTCCCAAGATGACGCCTCATTTTCGCTCGAAAAACAGCCTACTTTCGGCTATGAGACTGACGGCGCGAGGAATCTATTCGGTGGGCCTGGTCGACATGACATGTGGAGGACACGCACAAACAGTAATCTCCCTCATAGAATGCCATTAACAGACGCCGAAGACGAAGACCTGAATGATCCGTCATTAGAGCGCTTTCCTACCCACCGCGATCAGATCTTTGAGCGCGTCGCATCCATTGGCGTCAGCCTTCCCGAGGATGAGTCAACGCACGAACAACCTAACTCGCCACAACCATCTGTTTTGTCGCAAGCATGCTCGTCAGTTGATCTTGCACCAGTCAAATCGTATGCTTCCTTGGCTTCTGTGCCGGAAGCAGATGATAGTGATGAGGACGAGGAAGACGGGGATGTCAACAGCCTGCCGTCGCCTGTCTTCATGGGTCGAAACACCATCCGTATGTCTAGTTCGCCATCAGGACTCGCTCGCGACCCGCACGCTACGCCTATACCTGGCGAGAACAAGCAGCTTGGCGATGTCATGCAGACCAAAGAAGAGTCAGAAGACCATACAAGGGAATCTAGTAGCGAAGCTGAAAGTGTCAACAAGCACGACGGGGCGAAAGATGCACCGCATGTTGCTAATGCCTTTCGCGATGCCATCTCTACACCAACCAAAGTCATGAGCTCTGCAACATCTCCAGTCACGTCTGAACCCAAGACTACTGCCGAGGCGCCGGATCATGTTGCCAACCTAGACTCGAAGCTCCGACAGCGCAGGGGTGTGGTTGAGGAATCCTCGCAGAAAGAAGATGCAAATCCGACCACTATCAGCGACACCACCACCAAAGACAAAGTCGCCAAAACAGTATCTTCCTCTGCTCTTGCACAGCAGCCCGACAACAACAAAGATGACGACAGCCTTGTCCATCACTTCTTCCGCGTCGTGTTTGGATCCGTAGGTCGCTTCTTGACTGCCTGTGTCGGCGATCGGAAACGAGCCAGGTGAGCCAAACAACCTCTTTCCTTTTCTCTTCGGGGACCACCTGAGTATGTAGCTCGTGGCGTCTCCCTCCCTCTCCACCTCATGTCCTTTTTCCTAAGATGCCCTTTGTCGATTACAAATGACATTCCGCTAACATATTCTCCTCCAGTGCCTCGGCAATCTTCCTCGGTGGCGCGCTCGCCGCATACTATTACGTCGCAGTATCTTCATAACCACCTTCTCTCTCTCTCTTAGCAAAAACCAAAGACTGGTATACTCTTCTACCTTGCTCATTCCACGTCCTGCGAGAGCTTTAGACTGTATGATAACATGATGGACGAACGAATCAAGTTTAATGATGGAGGGGGCTGCTTGTTTTTCTTTTCTTTCTTCGCTTTTTTGGTGCACAAGGGCCGTTTTCAGATAGCATTCTTTGGGTCTCTCGACTCCTTGCTCTTGTCGTAATGGAAATCCTTCTCTCTCTCTCTCTCCCGTATATGTTTATGCCTTCTTTGGCTTTGTGCAGTCTAACTGATTCTCACGTGTTGCTTTTTGATTGGGTGAAGACTAAGTTGGAGGGGGGGAAAGTATTGCGGAGATATACTTCTTCTCGGCTCATGTGGGATGCCAGCAGCATATAGCGCTGGGAAGAAGAAGAAATTCGAACACATATTACAATATCAGAATGGTAAGATGTGCTAGATAGACTTGGTGACAGCCCCATCTCACCCCAAGAGCGCATAAACTGCTTGATCTATACCGCGGCTTTACGACGAGAGGAACATAACCAATGTAAATGGTACTTGATATATTTATATTCATACTCGTAATCTCATTTCATACATGTGTATATCCTATCTGCCTTTATTCCTACAGCACGCTATCTAGGTATCAAGTCTATCGAAAAATGGTCAGTGAGTGGACACAAACCAACGGAGCATGCTTTTTTTGATATTTTGGTTTTCTTGTTACCCACAAAGAGATGTACATGCGCAACGAGTGGGTATAGAAAGGTTAGAGCATGCGAAGAAAAATCGCAACGAACAAACACTTTTGGGAAAAAAGGCAGCTTCGTTTGTGACATTTCTACAAACGAGGCCTGCTTGTGACGCTCGATTGTGCACTCACCGACTTGTTCTTGAGATCGAAGCGGTCGTTGTTCATGATCTTCTCCCAGCCAGCAACAAACTCCTTGACGAACTTTTCCGTGTTGTCGGGTGAGGCGTACGTCTCGGCAACGGCGCGAAGCTCAGGGTGAGCACCGAAGACGAGGTCGTGACGGGTGGCGGTCCACTTCTTCTGGCCGGACTTGCGGTCGACACCCTCGTAAAGTTCCTTGCTGGCGTCCGTGGCCTTCCACTCGGTGTTATTGTCAAGAAGGTTGATGAAGAAGTCGTTGGTAAGCTGACCGGGGCGCTTGGTGAAGACACCGTGTGATGAGCCGTCCCAGTTGGCGTTCAATGCACGCATACCACCAGTGAGGACAACCATCTCAGGCGCAGTAAGCCTGAGAAGGTGGGCCTTGTCAACATCGAGTTGCTCGGTGCGGACACGCTCGGTGCCCTTGCCGTAGTTACGGAAACCATCGGTGACGGGCTCAAGGTGCTCGAAGGACTGGGCGTCGGTCTGCTCCTGGGTGGCATCAGTGCGGCCAGGCGCGAAAGGAACTGGTACACCAGCAGCCTTCTCAACCGCGGCAGTACCGGCGAGGACAATCAAGTCGGCCAGGGAAACCTTCTTGCTGCCGCTGTTGAACTTGGACTGAATGCCCTCGAGAGCCTTGAGAACCTCGGCGAGCTCCTTGGGGTTGTTGACCTCCCAGTCCTTCTGGGGAGCGAGGCGGATACGGGCGCCGTTGGCACCACCACGCTTGTCGCTACCACGGAAGGAAGCTGCTGAAGCCCAGGCAGTGCGGATGAGCTTAGCAGGCTCGATGCCAGCATCGAGGACCTGCTTCTTCAGGGTCTGGATGTCAGAGTCGCCAATGATCTCGCCCTCAGGCTGGGGGACGGGGTCTTCCCAGATGAGAATCTCCTTGGGGACCTCGGGACCGAGCCACCTGGAGCGGGGACCCATGTCACGGTGGAGAAGCTTGAACCAGGCACGAACGAAAGTGTCGTGGAGCTCCTCAGGGTGGTCGAGCCAGCGGCGAGTGATCTTCTCGTAGGCGGGGTCCATGCGCATCGACAAGTCAGTGGTAAGCATCCTGGGCTTGTGCTTCTTGTTTTGGTCGTAGGCATCGGGGATGATGGCCTCATCGGTCTTGGCGACCCACTGGTTGGCACCAGCAGGGCTCTTCTCCAGCTCCCATTCGAACTTGTAGAGGTACTCGAGGTACTTGTTGCTCCACTTGGTGGGTGTGCCGGTCCAGGTGACCTCGAGACCACTGGTGATGGTGTCTGGGCCATTGCCACGGCCGTGCTTGTTCATCCAGCCGAAGCCTTGTGTGGAGAGGTCCTCAGAGTTGGGGTCTGGGCCAGTGTTCTCGGTGGGAGCAGCGCCGTGTGTCTTTCCGAAAGAGTGGCCACCGATAATGAGAGCAGCGGTTTCCTCGTCGTTCATAGCCATGCGGCCAAAGGTTGTGCGGATGTCGTGGGCAGCAGCAACTGGGTCGGGTACACCCTCGGGACCTAGAATTGTTAGTCACGGGCAGATTGGGAGTCTCAGAGTCACTTACCCTCTGGGTTCACGTAGATGAGACCCATGTGTGCGGCAGCCAATGGCTTCTCGAGGTTTCTCGATGTGTGAGGGTCTTTGGAATCGACCTTGTGCTGGTCACCGTCCATGACGCCCTGGCCTTTAACACCCTTTGCGCCGTCGGCGTAACGAACGTCACTACCCAGCCACTCGGTCTCGCCACCCCAGTAGACGGACTCGTCAGACTGGAAGGTGTCGGCACGTCCACCGGCAAAGCCAAAGGTTGGGCAGCCCATGGACTCGAGGGCGACGTTTCCGGTGAGAAGCATCAGGTCAGCCCATGAGATCTTGTTGCCATACTTTTGCTTAATGGGCCAGAGGAGGCGGCGAGCCTTGTCGAGGGAGACGTTGTCGGGCCAGGCGTTGAGAGGGGCAAAACGCTGCTGTCCTTCACCACCGCCACCTCGACCGTCGGTGACACGGTATGTTCCAGCAGAGTGCCATGCCATTCGGATGCTGTTGCCATTGTTAGAAGCGAAGTTGTACATCAATTGAGAGGTAAACTTACAAGAGACCGCCGTAGTGACCAAAGTCGGCTGGCCACCAGTCCTGAGAGTCGGTCATCAAGGCATTGATGTCCTTCTTCAGCGCATCGTAGTCGAGTTTCTTGAACTCCTCGGCGTAGTTGAAGTCAGGGCCAAGCGGGTTCTGTCTGGGGTCGTGTTGGCGCAGAATGTTTGTTCGGAGCTCATTGGGCCACCAGTCGGAGTTCCTGGTACCGGCGCCAGCAACATTGGGTGTTTTTACGGGACACTCGCCTTTAGACATGATGAGTGAATGAGTTGCGTGTTTTGGAGAGGGTGTGTTTGAATAACAAACTGCAGAGGTCGCTGTCGGGAGAGCGATATCTGGGTATATAAGTAGCGGGGCATTCATAAGCACCTGTTCTAGCCAACAGCACCTCCCCTCCCGCAATCGATGGTGGGTCCGCATCTGTTAGCTCCATTTTGCCTAGCATTACGGCCAGTCACCCCACTATTCCGCTCTTTTTGCCCAAGAGCTCGACAATCGGCCTCCATGATGACAGTGCACCGACATTCCATTTGTGCGGCTCTCTACGCTCCCTGTGAATTATCGCCCGTGTCGCTGCACAGTTGTCGCTACCATGTGCAATCGCACGAAGCTGTCAGGTGGCAGGTGGGCTTCCAAGACCCCGCTTTCGGAACCGGAACCGCATAATCGTCGTGGATACATATGTAACGCCTATGCTCTGATTCGCCGACGCGAATTCACGTGACGACAAAATGGCACCGAGGCAACGTGAAGCTATGGCGGAAATCGGCGGCTTGATGTGCTGGACAGGCCAGACACCGACAGACACCGATTTTGAGTAAGCGCCCGAGACATGCACACATCATCAGTGGTGCCAGACCATACCGCATCGCGTAATCGCCATGGCCGCATATGCATGTACTGAGAGTACCTAGAGGCGCGAGAAGTCGCTAGATGCTTCGACGCCACGCGGGTGCCACTCCGTGAAGAAAAGTCATGATCATCGGATCTGTAACAAGGGAATCTAGATGTTTATGTAGTCTCTCGAGGAAAGAGCTTGGTCAAAGACTTGGGATCGCTGCGGGACGAGAGATCATTCGTGGCTAGAAGATATGGGGCCTCTCTACCCCCAAGAGAATGCTTTCCAAGTCTGCGCGTTCATCAGTACTTGGTGGATATAGTGTCCGCTCCTTGTGTATAGATCTTAGCTTTGCGGAGGGGCATCTTCATATACGAGCGTGATTGACTGCCGGTCCGCCTGCCGCCGTCTGATGAGTATGCTTCCGGCGACCCCACGTATATCACCCCGCATCGCGCCTCGGCATGCGCCTTAACTATGGGGAATCCCAAGCGCCTTGCCCACAGTTGGCTCCAACAATTGCCGCCCGTTGCTACGTTTAACAGCCAGTGGCGCGGAAACCTCCCGTCTCCGAATTGTGGATATCGATTCGAAGAAGATGAGTCGCCATTCTATCCTTCTCCTACTGGGCGATCACTAAGCCCACAACTGTGACCCAGAGGGGCTGTCAGATTTCATTAGTCTCTCTGAACCAATAGTAGGGCCGTCTCCACTTCGTTCGGCAACCTCCAAAGTTCTTGGGGTACCTATGGGCCTGCCGTCGCAGAGAGGGGTAGAGATATACCGAGGGGTTCATATATTGTCACTTTCTTGTCAACTAAACTTACTTAGCTTTCAAACATAATAGTTTTTGGCTACTCTTCTTACAGTTCATATTCTATCATCATGGCCGATCAAAAGATGCAAACCTTTGAAATCCCCAAGACATGCAAAGCCGGTGTCGTGGTTAATGAAGGACCGGACTTTCGTGTGGAAGTGCAGGATGTCCCAGTTCCAGAGTGTGGTATGTATGTGCCAAAGTCGATTTTGTTTCCAATACGCTAACAGTACTGGACAGGACCTACTGATGTTCTTATCAAGCTCAATGCGACCGGAATCTGCCATTCGGATATTCACTTTATGCTCAATGACTGGGCCACGCCGAAGATGTCGGACCTCGGTACAAGGTGTGCTGGACACGAAGGCTCAGGTGTCATTGTGAAGGTTGGAGACCAAGTTAAGAATCTAAAGCCAGGCATGCGTGCTGGTTATAAGGTACGCGGACCCTTGCTGCAGCAGCGAAGTAATTCTTGGAGCTGTGATTGTTGACTAGTCATAGCCAATTCAAGACACTTGCGGGTCATGTGAGCTTTGCCGTACTGGTGATGAGTGCTACTGTGCAAAGGCTGTGTTGACCGGATTGATGATCGACGGTTCATACAAACAATACGTCGTCTCGCCCGAGAGATACACGACCCTCGTACCAGACGGAGTAAGCGACTACATAGCTGGACCTATCATGTGCTCAGCTTCAACAATCTACACCTCGATCAAACAATCGGAACTGCGACCGGGCGACTGGGCAGTCTTCCCTGGTGCCGGTGGTGGGGTCGGACTACAAGGTGTGCAATTGGCGAAGGCAATGGGTCTACGCGCCGTAGCCATCGATACGGGCGACGACAAAAGGAAGCTTTGCATGGAAACGGGAGGCGCAGAACACTTTATTGACTTCAAGAAGGTCGAGAACGTTGCGGAGGAGGTAGTGCGACTGACAGACGGCATCGGCGCACATGGTGTCTTTGTCACTGCTGTGCAAACGTACCCTTCTTCGATATCCTACCTCGGTACCCGCGTGGGTGGCAAGGTTATGTGCATCGGTTTGCCGCCCACTGGCACTCAGCACATTGACGTTGACCCGAACCAAATGTGCTTCCGGAAACAGACCGTCCAAGGCACGCTTGTTAGCAACATGGCAGATGTGGACAAGGCGCTCGACTTTGCCAAACGCGGACTGCTGAAACCCATTTACACGGTATACCCGATGAGCCAATTCAACGAGGCAGTACAGAAGTTGAGGCGCGGAGAGATTGCAGGAAGGGCTGTAGTCGATTTCAATCAGGAGTAGTCGAGGAGCATTTCCTATGTAATATAACAGAATAATACGGAAATTGATAGTGATGAGGACAAGTGATTATTGACCATGTCAAAATCAATGCATAAATGTAGACAGGTGAGATGGCTTCCCAGAATGATGGCTGTGTTCGCATGTGATTCCACGCGGTGACGCACAGACCGCGTATTGTTCGCTGCACCTGTCTTATCGAGGCTCAGCCCTACGCCGCCGGTACGACAGTTACTAGTCAAGCCATCTTTCTACGCCATGATCGCTTGAGCAATGCGCCTCAGCTTTCAAAAGAGCATATGTCGAGGGCATGTCCAGCTCTTCGCACAGCCGGTCGCCGATCGGACTCGACGCATCGTCGAGCCGCACATCGAACGGGAAGCAGCCAGCCGTCGAAGACGACCACAACGATGAGGAGGCGCTGCTGGCAGATGATCCATTAGAGCGCGACCTACCTGAGCAGTAGGCACAGAGAGCCCCATTGACAAGTCTTCAATACTGAGTCGCATTTCCAGACTATCCTTCAAGCGCAAGCCAAAGTCACAGGCTTCCGCCTCCGGCTTCTCGCGATTTTTCCCCTCGCCGCTCACATCCTCCAGCAATCGCGCGTCGCCTACCCCGCGATCCCACCGCGCGAATGGCTCGACGGAGCTTATCCTGAATTACCTCGACACGCCAGGCAGCGCTGGCGAACACCTCCAAGACACCAAAGATGCCAATGGGCTAGACTGGTATGTCGAGGGGCCGGGGCGACGAGTAGGCTATGATGACCTTACCGCTATCGACTGGATCTTTGAATATGCAAAAGAACGCCAGCGCTTGAGATACTTGTACACAGGCGCAAGCGGGATCTTGGGACACGTGAAACAGCTTGCGGATGCCAGTCAAGTCTGGATCATCCTGGTCGCTGCAGGTATACTGAGTGGAGGCATTGCGGCTTTCATCGATGTGGCGAGCGATTGGCTTGCGGATCTAAAGACGGGATACTGTCACAATGTTGACGGAGACGGGCAATTCTACCTGAACAAGAGCTTCTGCTGCTGGGGAATCGAGGAAGAGCAGGCATGCCACGATTGGAACTCGTGGGGCTCTGCTATGGGCATTAGGAGTGCTGGTGGGAGATTTGTTGTCGAATACATCTTCTTCATTCTTTTTTCGGTGAGTGGCTGCCAAAGGCGTTGTGTTGGAACGTAGCAGAAAGAGAGCGCTAACAGTCATCAGGTACTATTTGCTGCATGTGCTAGCCTCTTGGTTCGCGAGTTCTCTCCCTACGCCAAACACAGCGGTATACCTGAGATTAAGACCGTTCTGGGCGGATTTGTTATACGGCATTTCCTAGGCGGTTGGACGTTAGTCACAAAGACAATTGGCTTGGTAGGGAACATCACAACAAACGGCCTCCCGATCAAAAGCTAACCTGGTCAGTGTTTGGCAGTCGCGTCGGGCCTCTGGCTGGGCAAGGAGGGCCCACTAGTGCACGTGGCATGCTGCTCGGCCAATCTCGTCATGAAGCTGTTCAGTACTGTGAACGGCAACGAAGGTTAGCAGCACATGATCTTGCGTTACAATAAACTGACTTGATAATAGCAAGAAAACGAGAAGTATTCTCTGCAGCAGCTGCGGCAGGTATCTCAGTTGCCTTTGGTGCACCCATCGGGGGTGTACTCTTCAGTCTCGAGCAGCTGTCCTACTACTTCCCAGACAAGACCATGTGGAGTAGTTTCGTATGCGCCATGGTAGCAGCCGTTACGCTGCAGGCGTGCAACCCATTCCGCACTGGTAAACTGGTCTTGTATCAGGTCACATATCACAGTGGCTGGCACGACTTCGAGCTTGTACCGTTTGTCTTCCTTGGAATCCTGGGTGGACTATTTGGAGGCTTCTTCATTAAGCTCAACATGGGCGTTGCTGAATGGCGAAAGAACCGGCAATACCTAAAAGGGCCAGTGACAGAGGTCGTCATCGTATCCTTTATCACTGCACTCGTTAACTTCCCCATCAAGTTCATGCGCGCCCAAGCTTCGGAGCTCGTACATGTTCTTTTCGCTGAATGCGCCGACCTCACCGAGGACACGCTGGGTCTTTGCAAATCCGGCAAAGCAAACACAGGAGTCATTGCCCTGCTGCTCATATCTTCAGGCTTGGGCGTCATACTATCAAGCTTCACGTTCGGTTTACAGATCCCAGCCGGCATCATCCTTCCTTCTATGGCTATCGGCGGTCTCTTTGGCCGTGCAGTGGGATTGTCTATGGAGGTGATTCAGAATGCCTGGCCCTCTCTCTTCTTTTTTCAATCCTGCGAACCTGACGTTCCTTGCGTGACACCGGGGACCTACGCCATCATCGGCGCGGCATCGGCGCTCGCGGGAACAACGCGTATGACAGTTTCGATTGTAGTCATCATGTTCGAACTTACTGGAGCTCTCACCTATGTCTTGCCTATTATGATTGCAGTCATGATCAGTAAATGGACTGGCGATGCAATCTCCCCACGCGGAATCTACGAGTCTTGGATACATTTTAAAGGGTACCCCTTTCTGGACAACCGCGACGACAACGGCAGCTCCATTCCCGATGTCAGCGCAAGTCATGTCATGACGCGCATCGAAGATTTGACTGCTATCACTGCCATTGGACATACTATCGGGTCGCTCCGTGAGATGTTGTCTCATCATCGGTTCCGCGGTTTTCCTGTGATTGACAACAGTCGCGATGCACTGTTGCTTGGCTACATTTCAAGAACGGAACTGCAATACGCACTTCAAACTGCTCTGATGCCCCCGCGAAACCTAGTCCCCGAGACGGAAGCTTACTTTTCCCATCAGCCCCTCTCAGACCACACAACTTCTCTCGATCTTCGACCGTGGATGGATCAAACGCCCATCACACTGAACGCCAAGGCTAGTTTCCAGCTCACAGTATCCATGTTCCAAAAGCTAGGCCTGCGGTATGTCCTATTTACGGATCGCGGCACATTGAAAGGTCTGCTCACCAAGAAAGACGTTTGGTACGTAATGGAAGGCATGGAAGACGAGCGAGAAGAAGGTGGTGCGGGCATGGGTGTGAGTAGGGGAGGGCTCCGCGAAGAGAGAGACGACGATGAAGAAGGTGAAGAGAGGGGTCTACTTGGTACCCCGGAAGAGGAACAAGACAGCTTCATTGGTGCCAATGGTAGATAGCCTTGTCGAATTGAGTTTCGGCGCCACAATTCGCACTGTTTTTAGACAAGCACTTCAGGCTTTGATCTCGATCACGTCTTGATGATTACAATGGGCTGACATGACGGCATCCCGTTGTATGGCAAGTCAGTCGGCCGGCCGTTCATCGGACCTATAGGAAGTGTTGGCGTCAGGTAGGTGAAAATCAAACAACAAAGTCTTTCCCTCACCGATACCCTCACGCTATTACCGATGCATCATCTCGGCCTCGGAGTTGACACGACGTGTCTGGATGAGCTTTTGGACTGCAGATAGTGGATACATGCAGCTGGCACTGCATGGCCTGGTACGTGCAGCGCCAAGATGATGTCCCCCCAATCACAAACTCTTCTGAGAAAGCAGCCAGTGAAGAGACTAGCGGGGTGGCTATGCCGCGGCTTCCAGCTTGGACCTGCATGGCTGCCAGCGTCCCGCCCTTAACAACCGGCCTCGCCCATTCCGACTCCAGACGGTTCCATTCACTCACTAACCTTTGACCTGAGCTTTGTTTGTCTCAGTGTCTTTGAAGCCTACCCTTACTAAACCACGCCCTCATTTTGAAAGAGCAAGGACACACGCCCTCTATGCACGCCCCAGTAGCGTAACGTCGGTGGAAGGTCGCAGCGGCTATGACTAGGACTTGGCATACGTCGCGATCCGGCAGACGACGTCTACCGCGCTGAAAGAACACCAAGCCTTGCACGCGATAACGAAGCCTCGCCCATCATTTTTGCGAAACTACACCATATCTTGGGGAGGGACAGGGAGACCATGGCGCATGCGACTGAGACTGAGCGGAGGAGCAGGAAGAAGCGCTCGTCATCGAAGAATCCCAAGACGCGATCGTCGTCCAGGAAGCCGCGCCCGCCCGTGTCCAACATGTACCTGCAGGACTTTGCACCGCCGGTTCAGCCGACTCCTCAGAGCCCTCCTCACTACACGGAGCATCAGCAGTCCTACTTCCCAAATGCTACGAGGTCGCCGCCAGTCCTCCCTAGCTATTCGGCAAGCCCACCTCAGCGCCCGGGATACAACCAGATGCCTGGAGCCTTTCCCCAGGATGTGCCGCGATACCGGTCTCCACCACCGCAGCCCGTCCAGCCTTTCGCTAGTCAATCAACCATCCGCTTTGCTTCCCCGCCACCTCACGAGCCTCGCGGTCAGGGCCCATTCCAACAACAATGGGACAGCCTCGACCGCATGGCCGCCAAGTCGTACACGAACCTCCGTGGTATGGCGGGAAAGAGTGTGACGAACCTGACCTCGAACTATATCGAGCGTCCCACGGCTGCTGTCGCCACCAAGAGCATGCAGACTTTGTGTCGTGGAGCAGCTCTATACGATATGATCAGCTCCAAGTTCGACACAGTCATTACTAGTATCGATGACGACAAGTTTAGTGGGGAAGAACAGGATCTGATGATGGAAATGGATGAGCAGCAGCAGGAGGAGGCGCAGAGAACGAGTCCGCCGCTCGGTGAATCTAGACGCCCAGTTCGAGAAGAGGTATACCCCAAGCCTAGTAGTGACAGGAGATCAAACCACTTCTCCAAAGTTTGGCTCTATGCGAACTCGCGACTGCCCCCGCATCTGCCACCTTTCAAGGTGTACCTACCAACGTATCCCTTGATCTGCCTGGCGGCGACGTACTCTGAGAGAGCGTATGTACCACCAGGCACCAAGAAGAATCCTGAAACTGAGACGCACGTTCCTGCCGACTGGCGTAGCGGCACAAAGGCTATGGTCTTGAAATCCATACCCGTGGAAGAGCTCAACACCATTGTCTTTGCCATTCGCGGAAGTCAGACGTTCATGGATTGGGCTGTCAACTACAACTCAGCACCCAGTAGCCCCAGCAAATTTCTTGATGATCCGGGAAACCTGTGTCACGCCGGCTTCCTCTATGTTGCGAAGAAGATGGTCAAGCCAGTTGCAGAACGGCTCAAAGTCTTGCTTCAGGAAAATCCCGCGCGCTCGAATTGCAGCCTGCTCATCACCGGCCACTCCGCAGGCGGAGCCGTAGCCGCATTACTATACGCACACATGATGAGCACCAAGATCGAGTCTGAACTCAACTACCTCACCAGTTTCTTCAAGCGCGTGCACTGCATCACATTTGGTGCACCGCCCGTCAGTCTACGACCGCTCAAGAAGCCCGAAGACAAGCGGCACAGGAAGAGTCTTTTCTATGGCTTCATCAATGAAGGCGATCCCATCCCGAGGGCCGACAAGGGCGTACTCCGCAGCTTGCTCAAGCTGTACGCCAGCCCAGCACCCACCGTCGCTTCCAACATCGCCTCAACAATGGCATCCATGTCGAAGACCAACGTCTCGGCAACGCCCTCTTCTTCTCCACCAAAATGCAAGTCCAAATACGGTCTCGCTCCCCGACTCACCCGGCCATCCAAGAGCTCGTTGCAAACGAATAATACCAATTCGACGGCTTCGACGCTTCCTGCTTGGCCGATACCGCCGTGCACCTTGTCGCCTGCAGGCCGATTAGTCGTGTTGCGACAAAGAGTGGGGAGTAAGAGCGACGACGATGTGGAAGCTGTGACTGTTGACGATGACATGTTGAGGAAGGTTGTTTACGGAGATTTGCTCAAGCATCAGATGACGGTGTATAAAAAGCGGATTGAGGGCGTAGCTGTGCGGGCTGTGACTGCGAGTGGGTGTTGATGAAGAAGAAAAAGGTGGAACGGAATGGAATGACGGGACTGTAAGGTCCGACTCATGAAATTGTTGCCTGCTGGCTTGATCTCTGCCTTGATATTTGGACGGACGGACGAATGCACAACGAACAAAATATACCCTCCCAATTTAACAAGATGTTTTCCCTTCCCCTCTTTTCACTCTTGTCATGCTGAATAAGGAGACTGAAATCAAATTCATGCGAGTCGGGGACGAAGTTCTCCCGAGTCGATAGACAGTAATCCGTCCAACTCTCAATCGGTCTTACTCCAAGCTTAGCCTCCCCCACCCCTCCCCCCGTACTCGCGTCGCAACAGTAAGCAATCGGGTCTGTCGTCATGCACCCTTGGAATCACGAAAATGCTACTAAGAACAGAATATTTACTAACCTTCTACGACCGCAACTACATAGTACATCAACCATAACCCCTTCTTCTTAACTACCGTTCACATACCCCATTCATATAAACGCAATACAACCCAAGTTTACCTTCCCTTTCTGAAAAGATGCTGCCAACCCTCCACACAACCATCGAACCCAAGCGCAAAACACCTTGGAAGGGGGCCGCAGCGGTGGGCGCTCAACGCAGCTTACCTCGCGCCACATGCATCACCCACCCTTCTGCAACCTTCTGACAATCTATCCCTGAATAGACCGACCTCCTCCTACCATGCTCATCAGCCTGTGCAAACCCCCGAACAGATTACAAGGCAACAGCAATCCGATTGTCCTACATAACTTGCGGTACCAGGTGCGGTATTCCGCAGCGGGGCAAAGTTCCGCCGACGCTCGACGCCAGCGTCCAAGCGGAGCCCCGCTGAAACTCGTCCGCTGTCACAGAAGACCGTAGTTTGGGGGAATCGACGCTGGACTTCCACGAGTTTCTATTGGGGAGACGATTGAGAAAAGAGTGGAGTTTGCGCATATAAAAGGGGGTGTTAGGCAATATCTCCAACGACGACATTGAGCAGAGCAATTAAGCTTTTTGGGCATTTCAACAACGACGACGACGCGAGCAATTGTTACCTGAGAGCGAAAAGGAAACAGCTTAATCGACACACGAGAGTAAACACACGTTGCGGGAAATCTACGACGACAAGGAAAGATAGACAGACAGACAATCATGGCGATTATCCAGGTCCCTGATGGGTACAGGTACGTCGAATCCCCGCCGTCAACAACACCAGCAACAACATCCTCCCCAATCCCCTCCTGCCCCTCAAACCCCACAACACAAACTAACCCACCCAACACAGCTACGTCCTCGCCGCCGCCGTATCCACCTTCTTCACCGCAGCCTGGCTCGGCGGGCGCGTTGGCAGCTTCCGCAAAGCAGCCAAAATCCCGTACCCTTTCGAATACGCATCGTACGAACAAGTGCAATCCGCCCCTTCCCCGGCCGCAAAATCCGCCATGTTGTCCTTCAACGCGGCGCAGCGCGCGCACCAGAACTTCAACGAGAACCACGTCACAGCCCTGGGCGCGATGCTGATTACGGGGCTCAGGCACCCTGTTGCAGCGGCCGTGCTGGGCGGGCTGTGGAGTGTAAATCGCGTGGCGTATGCGATTGGGTATACGAGGAGTGCGGAGGATGGAGGCAAGGGGCGGTATTGGGGGGCTGTGGGGATACTGGCGCATTATAGTTTGGTGCTTATGAGCGCGAAGGCGGCGTGGGATTTGGTTATGGGTTAGAGAGAGAGAGGGAGAGAGGAAGGGAAAGGGTGAAGAGTTGTGGGCGACGGGTCGCATATTTGTCTGGTTTTACTGCGCAGTATTGTAGCATGAAATGCTACATGCACACTAACTTGGTATGACAATCCTCCCCTTTCTTGCTAGAGTTCATCCTGTACAGACATGGCTATATCAGACTCCCTTTCTATACGTGATACCCGACGCATGCAACTTCTGCATCGTGCCTTGGAAATCCTGATTCCACACGTCAGCGTGTTCCCCAACCCTTTTCAAACGAATTCCGCTTTACAGAACGACGACGAAACCTACCGGCAGCGCAGCAACAGCGCAAACCACATTCCCCACGAGAAAACCCCCAAGAGACGCACACGCTTGCACACCCAACAGTCTCCCCTTCTTCCACCACGCATCCCTCGGACCACCATGCGTGGACAGCCAAACCAGCGTAACCGGCACTGCAAGAACCGCCTGCAACACACGCCTCAACGCGGCCCTTAGGCGCAGAAACCCAGGACTAAACCTGCTATCGCGAGCCGGGCGGATGGGCAGCTCGACATGCAGCCGCAGCCCGCGAATCGTGCACAGAACGACGCCGGCAGCCAGCAGCAGAAGAGGATCGTGAAACCGCATCGCAGCTTCGCACTCCAGTCCCCGCTCAAGCAGTCTCGCACACTGCCTCCGCTGATTCCCGTCGCCCAGGGATGTAGATGCTAGGATACGGGATACCTGCGTGATTAAGCGCGTGATGGCGTACTGCACGCACAGATACAGTGAGATGTGGAATGCCGCTTTCGCATACACGATCTCGAGAGCTCTGCTGCGCGTACGGGCGAGCTGGGATACGATGCCATAGGGCGCTGTTTCTACACTGCCGTTGAAGATGCTGTAGTTGGAGTTGGAGTTGTAGTTGTAGGTGGGGTTTTGACGTCTTCGGCGGCCAGTCCAGACGCAGAGGGCATTGGAGGCGGTGGATAAGGTGGTGATGAGGAGGAGGTGTAGGAGCGTGGTGTTGATTGTTGTGGTTAGTTGGAGGGCGGTGTAGAGGGTGGGGTCTGTGGTTTGGTTGGGTTAGTCTGAAGGAGGGTTTGGGGCAGGAAAGGAGGGAGGGATGGGAAAATATACTTACTTGCTTCCCAGAGCTCGGCCCAGACTGTGCGGGTGGGGGTTTCGTGCTGTGGCATTTTGGATTTGGAGTGGGAGAGGTTGAGGGCAGGATGCGAGTGGAGGCTGAGTGTGGGGTAAGTTAATTGATTGATTGATTGAATTGGGTTAATGCTTTGAAAGTGAGGGTGAAGGTGAGACTTATTTCTCCGCTCGCACCCGCCTCAAGTAAACGCAGATGAGTCACTGACCCAAGCCCAACTCCCCCTCCTTTTCACTCCCACAACATTCACTCTCGCTCATACATGTGAAACTGGAACTTGACTCCCTGCTCCTCAATCCCATCTTCTGATATCTCCTCCCCCGTGAATTCTTCCAGGTCCTGCCTACTCGCCTTCTTCCAAACCGCAGCCTCCTCCAAGTTCACAGAAAAGAACGTGTCGCACTCGAACTCATTTTGTATCTTCGTGAGCAGCACGCGCTTCGTCTGCGGGAGTTCCAGTGCTGTCCTGTATATGCTCGCCCCTCCAATGACAAAAACCTTGTCGACTTCGAGATTCTGGAAAGGCCATGAACTCTTGTCCTGGCGTTCGAGTAGGGCGATGACGTCCATGATGCCAGAGCATACCATTGGTCCTTCTACGTCTGCTTTCTTGTCTAGCTTGCTGGTGAAGTCTTCGGGACTGGATGTGATGACGATGTTTAGACGGTCTTTTAGGGGTCGGAACTTGGGCGGTATGCTCTCCCAAGTCTTACGTCCCATGAGTACGGCATTGATCTTCCTAATCCCATCCGTCGAGGCAGATGGCGCTGTACGCTTCGTCACTCGTGCAAAGAAACCCATTTCCTTTTTGAGCTGAGGCCATGGTAAAACTCCATCTTTTCCTATGCCAAGGCTTGGGGTAGCGGCGAGGATCAGCGTGAGTGTTGGTGGTTTGGGTGGCATGGGTGCGCTTTGGTCCTGGATCGCTGACTTTTCCTTTGATGTAGTCGTGTTTGGCTGTGTTGACGGCTGCTCGTTGGACATTGCGTTGCGTCTCCAGCAGCTAAGAGACCTTGAGATGCTGATGAAATCGAGATCTGAGGCTGAGACAGAGCAGGTGGAAGACGCCGAAGTGGGTTATCGCATTAGTGTAAAAGGCATGCGGGGCCAAACGCGCTAAAGTGACGCGAAGGAACGTGATGTCCAAGATCGGCCCTGTCTATAAACATCTCAACCTAACCTCACCGAATATTAACGAAATCACGTCGTGGCTTGGTATGACTTGGATACGAGTTGACATTCCCGTACAAAGACTCTGAGGTATAGTACACAGGCCAGATGCCCTTGATCATGCACAGAAAATCCAACACCCAAACGCACGGTGATAATCCGACACGCAGCGCATCATCCCATCATGCCCAGTCCCAACCCGTTCCGCTCGCCGAGATGGTGAAGATACTGAACGCCTAGACAATTACACCTTCGCAATGCCGCTACCCGATGAAAAACATTTGCATGAAGAAGCAAAAATCCCGTATAACCCATTTCATACGTCGTTCGTTTCCCCGAGTTTCCAATGGGTATCTTTTAGGGCAGTTTAATAGCGCGCTGCGCAGCAGGAATGAGGAACCATCCCACATGACCTGCTTCTCGTCTTCTTGCTAGAGGCAGAGGGGGCGTGCGATACTATTCGCTTTCACCACCCTCCCCGCTACTCTTTAGTGGAATTGACAATGATATCTTCTTGGGCGTTCCACCATCTTTACTGGAATTCACGCTAGGTGATTTCCTGCGCAAGTTCCGCAGACTTCCAGAACTTGCATTGCTACTTGTCGAGGCTCGACGCTTTGGGCCTGCAGATGTGGAGATGCTTGCGAGAAGCTCATCCTCTTCGTCTTCCTCTCGGCGACGCTTTTCCGAAATGCGCTCCGGTGTAGAGCCGGCGGAATTCGAACTTGGTGATGCTACAGACTCTTCCGGAGTTTGCGTTGCTGTCGACGTCTTGTGGGCAGAGGCCGGCAATTGGGTTGCCAGATCGTCCATATCAGCATCGTCCGCATCGTCATCCGGATAATTGACAAGAGGTCGGACTGGCGATGCTCCATTCATGCCGATTTTGCCAGTCGAGGTAAGTTGTTCATCTTCATCGTCCGATGTATTGAAGTAGGCCTCCTCGTCTGCATCCATATCCTTGAGGCCCTGACCCCATTTGCCGCCGTTGACATTCGCGGCATGTCGCGCAGGTGTGTCGCTGTCTACACTGGTGAATGAATTGTCGAGCTCCTGGGTTGTGACTGGCTCGTGGTTTTGGTCATATTTGAGTATCAGATTTTGAAAGGTATCCACATAGGTGATGGATTGTAACTTTTCTCTGTATGTCTCCACCAAGTGCTGGACAATCATCTTGATATTCTCCCGGCGGATGAATTCAAACAGCTCCAAGCATGCCGAGTTGAGCAGGTTATCGCGGGGCATCGTATCGAACAGTATTTGCAGAATTGGCTCAAAGAGTTCGTGCTGAATGATCTGGCGGTTGTGTGTCTCGTCGTGGAAGCCGAGAACAGTGCGGAAATACTTGAGTGCAGTGAGTTTCAAGTGCTTCTCTGGGCAGCTCATGAGTTGGGCCACGCGCATCGCCAACCCTTCAGAAAGGATAAAATATTTGCTGCGGAAAGAATGCTGGCGAATGAAGAAGCACAGTACTTCTACGAGATGAGCGTACAAGGACACTTCTTGCATGGATACATTGTCCACTACGCAACGTTAGCACTGATCGCAAGTGAAGATCATCTTTAGACTTACTGGACTCTCGGCCTTCGAGATCTTTGAGCGGCTGGAAGAGCTTCCGGGCGGATTCGTCGTAGAAGTTCTGAATAAAAGAGTCTGTCTGGGGTATGGATGGCAGTTGACCCCTCATCTTGGCGAGGAAGTCGCTGTTGGTTCGTCCCAGGGCTTCTATCGACGCCGAATTTGCATTGGGGTCGAGTAAAATCTTGATAGCATCAGCCATCTGTGCCTTGACCCCCAAATCCACTTCGATGAGGAGTAGTTCGATAAGCGTGTCAGTGAGCGGCTTAGACTTCTCCTGAATGGCCTTGAAAATATAGCTCCGGACCATGAGGGCATCGTGATCGATCAAAGACACAAGTATGTCTGTTCCTGCTACCCGGACCGAGGCGTCTTGGTGTTTGAGCGCGAATTGAATGACTTCTAATAGACCGCTGCTTATGAAGTTCTGGTATAGTTGGGCCCTGACGTTTGCCTGCAGGCTCTTGGCTATTGCGCAACATTGCTGAATAAACAGCACTGCATCCTTCTTCCGCGACAGATTTTGCTCCTTGGATGAAAAGATGCCAAAGAGCTCTTTCAAAAACGCGCCGTTGGCTTGAAGATGCTGAACAATATCGACTTGGTGGAAGAATATGAGCGAGTTCAGAACGCTGAATGTGGGGTCGTCGAGGATGCGTGCGAGAACAACGTCCTTGAGGTACTGGAGGCGGTAGGTGTAGTGGATCTTTCGTTTTATGTTGTCGTCCTCGATTTTGACAACTTCCTTGAATTTGGATTCATCATCGAGGTACTGTCGGTGGTTGGCTTTATGCAGGGGAAAGTCTGGGTCGTCTGTGTCATGTCAGCAAAGCCATGTGCGAGTCGCGTGGGCCACGGTTTACATTCTAGCGCCCCAACGACACCCAGCACTACTGGGTCTGTCACAACATATTCGATGATGGCGGTGTCGTTGAGCAGGATGAGCATCTTCATGATGCTGCATAGGCGGTGGAGATCGGATACGCTTTCGAGGTCTTCGGCCATGTCCACCAGAGGGATCAGTTTCGGTATGTAGTCCTGGGCGAGTATGAACTTGGCAAGGGCTTCTCGGCCTCCCGGTGTGGAGTTTGCGGCGCGCATGTGATTCTCGATCTCGTGGAGGTTGCCAAGATCTGGACTTGGGAGTAGTATGGGACTAATGTGATCGATGTCGTCTGCGAGACCATCGTCTGTGTCAGCATTAGCTTCACCTGAAGCTTTGCGAGTGGAATGGACGTACCCTGAGCCAATGCCTGCAGCCGCGATTGTACCTCATTTACAAAGTCCCTATCCTGCATCAGCGCAATGCTCGGTCATGTTCGGCTCGCCATGCTCACCATATGCTGGCACAGCCCTCTGGCTCCTGGAAGCTGAGGGCCATGTCGGTGCCGTTTTGCTCGGTCCATACGATGAGCGTGTCTGCGCGCTGTTAGCTGCCGTCTGGAGTTCGGATATCGCATGACGCGCGCGCATACCCTGCTGCTTCTGGTAGCCATCATCCTTGGAGATGCGGGTTTCGAGAAGCTGTCGCGACTGGTCATCTTCGGACAGGACTACGATCCTCGCTTCTTCCTGCTGCAGTCACGGGTTAGCGTTGAAGACTCGCAGAGGCTGTGCCGGGGAAGACGTACGTTGGCTACTACGCCCTTGCAGAAACCGGTGCCGCGGTCAAACCAGTCGTTGTTCTTGAGCTCGTAGACTTTGACGCGCTTTCGTTCGCTCGCAGGTGGTGGAGCGACGTTTGCCATAACCGGCTTGGGCGTGTCGACAGTCTCCGGCTAGGGCAGGCAACCCTCCGGAGCGAGGCGCGCGGTCGCGATCGTTTGCGCAGTGGCGAGCGGATAATTGGCGGTGGGTGCAGCGAAGGTCGGGGATGGAGGGCGATGATGGGGCGGCTGGGTGTCGTGCTGGCGGATGACGATTAGGAGGCTAGGCGGCGCTTGCGGGCTGTCGCAGTGTCGGTGACGCGACAAAAGACGACAGGATAATCGGGTCCCCTGCGCGCGCTGCAGTAAATCGAGACTCACGATGGCGGCGTGACGGGAAGGGTGATCAGCCTCGGATACTTTTGCAGTCGCGTCGTGGGTCGCAAAGTCGAAGCGGGAGAGCACAGGGCCAGGCTTGGGCACAGTGCATGCACTAAGATAAGAGCCTAGACCAGTGTGGCGGCAGAAGAGCCTCAACACCACGCTGAACCCTGGGAATCGGCTGCGATGTATTCAAGTGCGTGTGCGCGATCTAAGAAATGTTGCGGGGTAGGTTCATGCAGTTGGCCGGGTAGCTTCCAAGGTATGCGTCCCAGAGTGTGGTTGAGTAAGTGCAGCTCTCGCCTCGTATGACGGCAGCCGCCAGATACGCCCTCGCCTCACTGACGCAATCATCTTGGCGGTGTCCGGGGCTGCTCAACACCATGCAACTATGTATGCTCCGGTGAGACAGAGAGATCATAGATGGTATATCGGTCGGACAGCATCAGAGCACGTCGATATTGCAGAGTCGTGACGGATGTTTTGCTCAACACCTGTCATATATAAGACTGGGTGCTTTCGCAACATCCCACCCAATTCTGGGCTCCTGCATCCAATCTGGCCTGTCGCGTTATGTGTCGGCACATGTATACATGGAAATTGATCATGGGGAATTGGGAATGACAAGTTGTTGTGAGAATGTGAACTGACTACGAGCTGCACTTTGACCTGAAGCACGTGAATGGCGTTCCTTAGCGACCTCCATCATTTGAGTTGGATAGCTCCTATTTGAACAAACGCACATGGGGCCATGCCGCCGAAGCCATCTGAACGTGGAAAGGACCATGGTGATACCCACAGTAACCAAGACTACCAATTGCACCTCAGCAGGGTCATCCCAGCGCCGCGCACACCCGCTCCTGATTCCAATACATGTCGGAGGACGTGACTAGACACCATTGAAAATGACAGACCGAGGTCCCTTTGTCGCGATGCCATCAATTCCTCGCTAAACCAACACGGGCGAGCCATCTACTCCGGACGAGCATCGGGGCTCGCAGAACCCAAGCGCATCCAGACGGCCCGCCATGCATTCCTGCAGCGCGTAGACTTCCAGGCAGATGGCGACCGTGTTGGGCGAGCTGAAAGCTTACCCTCGCAAGACCTGCATACAGCCAAAGCACGCGCCTCCTGAGCGCTCACCCCATTCTACCCCGGACGGAGACCGCGAGACCATCAAAACAGACATGCGTCATTGAATCGCCCGTTATTGCGCGAGCTGTCAATATTGTGACGGTTCTAAGGAGCCAGTGCTTAGTCGCAAGCAACTTCATGAACCTCCAAATCACCAGACTACTAACTATAGACACGGTACATTTTTGATACACCGGCATAAGTCTAACACTAGCGGTCCTGGGCGCGGGAGACCAATCACCATGTCGCAGATATCGCACCACTCTCCGCGACCATTTCCGCATTCGTTCTTGCATGGCTGCCTCTGAGGCCAGACTCAGGCTCCTCGTATACGGAGCTGAGCTGTGTTGGCGGCCGCTAAGCGACATTGAACTGTTATCAACGCTCGCTAACTTCATCTAGTTTCACCAGCTGCGCCTCCAAGATCGGAGCCCTGTCTGAAGCGCTAGAAGCAACGGCGCATTGACAGAAACCCAGTTTCCCACGCTACGGAAGTGCCTCCCGCCCGTCTGTTGGGACACAATCATCCATTATAGATTATGTCGGCCGCTCTCTGGGGAAGCCTTTGCAAGTCAATCTGAACCTGACCCATACACGCCTGTACCGTAACTTATCAAACACCCATAATGTCGATTTTGCCCAACCCGAAGAACGCACAAGATATCCACGCCAAACCCAAGCCGGCTGCTACTGCCTTTGTCTCTGCGAGACCAACCTCTGCACCCATTACAAACTTTTCGAAGCCTATCCAGATCGAGCGTCCGCCATCTGCGAACCGGAACTCGGTCGGCGCTCAAGAACTACAGGCCAGAATCAAAGCTGCAAGAAGGAGCAGGATTGCTGTCCAGCCACTGCCCGAAGATGTGCGACGTAAACTCGATCAATCCTCCAACCTCATCCACCCAGCACTACGCGCCAGGAGTGGAGTCCAACCAAACGTCGATCGTGCTCTTAGCCACAAATGTAAATCACCGGAGGACCTCTCCATAGATGCTGTTATCAAACGCTTGTCAACTGATGCCGGTGGGAAAATCGATGGGAAAGATGGCCGTCCCCCGGTACCGGCATTACCGGCCTATCCACCTCCTGCGACCAGTCGTCCGCGAGTCTATCAGACCGCAAGCAGCAGATCATCTATGACAAAGCGGCGAAGTCCGCTCTCCAATGTGTCATGTCCGGATGGTACGCAGAGTAACATCCACCTTTCAGGTCATGTCTAATTGATAATAACAGACTCGGTGGAAACCACCCCCGAATCATCCAGGCGCGCCTCCACTTCGGCTTCTTCTCGTACGTACATCGCACCACCTGCACATACCAATGCTTATACAGAATAGGCACCTCCAAATCCGAAGAAATCAAGGAAACAGACGACGAGGACGAGCAAGAAATGATCCGAGTAATCAGTTCACACACCCACAAGGCTGATCACGACAAGCGGAACCACGAGCCTCAACCCCAATCCGCACCATCGTCGCGTACAAGCTCACGCTCGACCTCCCCAAGAGCCAAGAGCCGCAACCCGTGGCACTCATTTTCACGACGAAGCATACTTTGCTCCGTTTGACGACTCTACTATTTACATGATTGATTTGCGATACATCTATGAAAATGAGTATCAAGCACACCTTTGCTTCAGTGCGCATTGCAGTCTTTGGCGTTTGTGATACTTGAGGGTTTTCTCGAAACGGCTTCGCTTTTGCATTATGACTTTGCAGGATTAGAGCGTTTACAGGGATACAACCAGCGCAGGAGTTTGGGCGTCTTTCTAAATGTTTCAGCATACGACCGCACTGAACATTTTCCTATCGCAAATATTTACGACTAGCTAGCTATCAAGCGACAACAATCAATTATGAGTTGTTATGCAATTTGCGTTATCTTGCACACGCTGTTTAGTGTTGACATAAGCACTTAACAACTCGTTGCAGCTGAAAGCGCGCCGTGTCACTGCAGATCCACAGTTCTCGAAGCAATTCCTGTCCGACCTATGCAAGCCACAAAGCCACGGACGGGACGCCTTCCGAACCCGGCCATCAATATAGCACGCTGCAGTAGTCGGTGCTCTGCTGACCCTGTAACAGGAAAATCACGATTGGAGCCGTCTCAAACAGGCTAGCAGATAGTGGTAGCGGCGAGATAAGGTGCGGCGTTCCCGGGTCCACAACTTGGCCAGCCAGCCATTCACGTGGGAACGTGCCTTGGGCATGCAGGGTTGCTATCTGCGATGGATTGGGTGAACAGATGCTGGAGATGCCGACGACGGTGTGCAAAACTTACGGTGGGCACGAAGAAGCAAACACAAACGTCCCCGAGTCGAGCGAGCGTAATGTGGAACTGGTACGGGTTCCTGACGATCAGCCGAAATAAGGATGGTAGCGATCACGCGAACCGCTGAGCCTCCGCCCAACGTCCGAACCGACCCTTCTCCCTTTCCGCGGACTTTCGGCTCACCGAAAAGACGTCGTCCACGTCACTCCGACGACAAACTCTCACCCAGGTCCCCATTTCCGAAATTTGCATAGTCGCCCCGGACACGGACGAGCACAGAAACTGGTAGCTGGGACTCGTAGATCATGGCGCCATGCTACCAATCCCCAGGGATCCACAGTACTATTAACCGGGGAAAATGAATAAATAATTCGGTCCCAGATTCGCGAAACAACAGGACCCCTGGAGGACGTCATACCAGGGGAAAAGTCAATAGCGCGACGCGAAACCTAGGCTTTGGCAGGCCTTCGCCTCCAAGACCTGGGGCTTGGGAATTTCCTCATCTCAGCCATGGCATACGCGTTGATGCGAAAGCGAAAGCTATCTGTCATTCTACCGGCTTCACGTGAAAGATATGGAGATCTTCACGCGGTGCATGGAAATGCGACTGCACGGGCCATGATTAACTTATCGATAAGATGATGACCGCGGAAGCTGGAGATCAGTCGCGACACTCGGCAACCCATCCCACATCCTCATTGCGCCCAACGCCACCATGAACCAGTCAGAGCGTACGAAGGAAGCGCTTCTTGGTACGCTCCTTTGCCTTCACAGCAGCGACAGCAGCAACGCTGCAGCAGCATGACTTTAAACGAGAAAGAAACCCTCACACTGGGTGATCACCTCTATTCAAGCGCCTTTGCTGACCCATACGCCAGCCAAGACAGAGGCCCTATGTACATCCATCGTCGACAATAGAAAAGACGACCCATGGGGCGGCGACGGCTACCTCTCCACCATCCTCCGCACCGTCAAAATGCACGAAGCAAACGACTACTCCTCCATCGATAGCAAAACTACATACGAGCCTGTACTAGATTACGCGACGTCTGCGCAAAAGGAACTGGTGATCAAGGAACAGAGCGCTGCTTTGGTATGTCATGCACGGGCTGTGTTTACGCTAGGCGCCCGCTCCGTGGACATACAGTGGAACATGTGCTGTGGCTGGACTGTGTTGGGCTGACGTAGTACACATAGATTAAGACTGCTCAGGATATCTCGACACTTATTCGCGATTTGCAGGAACTCTGGCTCTTTGGTGGTCTTGATACGCTTGCGGATCCGGCGGATGAAGAGGCGAATCGCACCAAGGCGAGGGCTGTTGCGGAGATGATCGAGGCGTTGGCGAAGCAGGGGCCGGGTGAGGCGCGGGAGAATGGCATGGGCGTGGTGAAGAAGGAGGAGACAAACGGGGGAGGAGTTTGAAGGGTCGGAGTTGCTCAAATCGACCCAGGACAAGCAATTGTTAAGGGTCGTTGATTGGGGAAAAGACCGGGGCAAGGGCTGCACTGAATCGGCCCAGGTGCGTCTCTTGCGTACACGGCCCACCCAAGATCAACAATTTCGGCAGTAGTCTTCTGGAAATCTACGAGACGAAATGCCTGATGCCGTCAAAGCCCGGCTACGACACTGAGCTACGAGTGGTGGACCACCTCTAAACAACGACATTGCTGGCTAGCGAAAAGTAACGTCTATGAGAAACATACCCAGTATCTCGCGTCAATCGGTAGCCGAGCATGCCTAGTCGAATAAAGAGCTGACAGGTGAGGTAGTCCAATACGTACTAGCTCAGCCAAGTCCGCCCTTCACGAGCGTCTCTGTCATCTTTATATTGTTCATCACAATCAATACCTTCGCTTCATTGTTTTCTTTTCCATCTTCTCAGCCCTTGCAATCTCCTCCGCCCTTTTCATTGCCACCCTAGTCTACCTTGCGACACTACCATTAGCGTTGCCTTGCCGCCGGCGCACGGATCCTGCCTAAGGCATCACAGCTCTCTCCACTCGTCGGGGCTGTGACCTCGCATTCAAGATCAAGCTTGAGAAGACTTGCAGCCTTGATATAAAACTTTATTCCCGTACTTCCCCGCTGTCTATATGCTTAGGGACTCGATCCTTGTACAATAGTATAGCAATCGGTCTCAATGTCTTCTATCCCCTCTTCTCCACCAACACCTCCTTCGAATCCCCCTTCAGATCCCGCAAAGTGGCGATTCTAAGAAACAGGCGCAAAATGCGAGTGGGTTGAAGAGTACTGTCCCGGTGGCTTCCAACCAGTCAATCTGGGCGACTCATTCCGCAACAACAAATACAGAGTGATTCGAAAGCTAGGGGACGGATCATACTCGACGGTGTGACTGGCTATCAATACCTCGTAAGTAATTCTTCTGCGCCAAGTCTTTTTCATTGTGCTAGATTTTGGTTTGGAAATATCGGTATTGAGATTGTTAAGTCTAATGGCTTTGGGGGCGACCAGGTCACCGCCGCGCTATGTCGCACTCAAGATCATGATCGCCAATGCTACGTCTGAGACTGAGCTGTCGATACTGGAGCACCTGGCGGGAAAGGCTGGAGATGATGGTGATGCCCGGCATGTTACCGTGTTGCTGGATGAGTTTCAACATGAAGGACCAAATGGGATACACCAATGTTTCGTCTTCGAACTCATGGGCGCAACAGCAACCTCGCTACTCGAAGCCCTCCCCAAAAACAATCCAAAAGCCTACGGCTTGGTATAGCGGTACCCTGCCTGGGTGGCTAAACGTATCCTGCTTCACGTTCTGCGCGATTTGGTTTTTTGCATCGGAATGGCGTCGTCCATGGTATTGTGCAGCCTGGAAATATTTTATTCTCTATCAAGGGCATTGATGCCGTGGGGGAGGAGGAGCTTAGGCAGGATGAAGCTACGACTAAGGTACCTGTACAGCGGGTAGATGGGAAGAAGGATCGATGGGCGCCGGGATGCTTATACGTGGCGCAATCGCTGCATGAGCACGTCAAGTTGGATGAGGAGCTTAAGGTCAAGATCTCAGACTTGGGGTCTTGTAAGTCTCCTTATGTATCCAAGCCACACCTTAGCTAATACGACCAACCCCCCAGCATTCCACACGGCCAGTCCACCGCTAGATACCGCAACGCCCCTCGCTCTGCGCGCCCCAGAACTCATTCTCCGCCAGTCCTTCGGCCTTGAAATCGACATATGTGCCTTGGGGTGCCTGATGTTCGAATTCTTCACAGGAAGAACGCTGCGCGTTGTCATGAAGCTGCGTCATGACCAGCAAGAGCAGGATGATGCTGATGACGACCATCTAGTCAAGATAAACGATGTCATCCGTCCGCTTCCCGACTCAATAATGGAATCCTGGCCTCGCGCTAGCAAGTGGTATGGACCAAACAAAGAGCCTCTGAAGCAGGAAAGCGAAGACGAGCCGTTCATACATGACCCCATTGAGAAGCTGTTTGCGGATAACAAACATCCTCAAATCAGCGAAGATGAGGCGGCCACTCTGGTCCATCTGATTCGACGTATACTGGACTATGATCCGGCAAAGCGGCAGTCGGCTGAAGAATTACTAGAGCATCCTTAGTTCGTGGATGAAGCCTGATTATTCAAATTAAGCAAGAAAGATGGAAATTTCTAACTGCGATGATTTTTTTTTGCATGTGTAATGATGGGAGCTCCTTCCATGACGTAAACAATTTTCCACGAAATTGCGATGGGGATGGGGGTGAGACCTTGTACGGGTAGATGGTTGGGCAAAGTACGGTTTCGGGATTACTAGTAGACGCATCGTCTACTATCATTGACCAATACACAGTGCACTACTGCATAGGTATGCACGCGGGATCGGTCATCCTATACGAGATGTATCGCTATCGAGCTAGAGTCACGATACCGAGCTACATGTTTTTTACATCAGGCTGAAATAGTCCAGATACACTAAGAGTATCAGTGCAGATAATGCAAACCAAATACATGTTCACACATCAAGTGCTGTAGTATACATATCCCTTCCGATGCCCTGTACATGTAGCTAAACACGCCATGGATACTCCTTGCACAACTTTCAGACAACTCTTCAACACCGAAAAAAGGATCTACGCACAGCCATCAAGTTCCTCCTCTAGACTTTCTTTTCGTCTTTGCTCTCGATGCCTGGATTGATGTTCGGATATGTTTTTAAGAGGGGATTTGCTAAGACACGAACTTCTGGTTACAGGCGTATCTAAAGGTCTGCACTGTCCGGGGTGCGAGTACCGCATGCTTTGGCTATTGGAAGGCTATGTTGTAGCTCTGTGACTTCCTAGTGTTTCCCAGACTGAAGGACGTGCCCGTACATCGATCCTCATGACCGGTGGGCGGAAGCGTGCATATCAGGATGTTCAAGCTCCCATCTTGTCGCTGATGCTGGGCTGACTCGGTTCTTGAGTTCCCCTTTCCTTCTTTGGGTTTTCACGTCAGTTCATTATGGCGAGATGCATTATGCCAAGAGCATCAGACAGAATAGAAGGCCTTGGGAAAATTTAGGGAAGTGACGATATATCAGATGTGTGTATTAATTATGAGAATGACAGCAAATAGACCTTCAAATGCCTTAAATACAGCATCTGTGACAGTGAAGGCTTAGGCTCACTAATCCACCCTGATCTTCATGCCGAACTCGTTCAAAGTCTCCACGTACTGATCTCCCAGCGTTGCGGGCGTCAGAATACCACCTCCAAGCCTTCCAGCCTCGGTGTCCTCGAGCCTTCCCCTGAGAAGTACCTTGGCGGCCGCGCTGAGCGTCATGGCCGTCGCAACGTAGCCTCCGTGAGCAATCTCCAAGTGCGCGATAATCTTCTTTCCATCCTCGGTGCTGCCTACACCGCGATAATGCATGAAATCCTCCTTCATGCTCTCCTTGGTTGGCCCTTGACCTGGGCTTGGGATGATCATCTTGAAGAGGGGTTCCGCAATCCATCTCGTCATCGGAATGGCGAGCACGACAGCGACGGAAGTAAGAATCACCTTTTGTGCGAGACCAAAGAAGAAGTTGGGTGCGCGCGCGTACTCGTTGAAGCGGAATTTGGGGCCGTACTGCAGAGTCTCGTCGCCGGAAGATTGGTACAGACCCCACGAGCGGTGCGCAATGCATTCGTCGACAGCAGCCATTATGCCGGTGGTCTGGATACCGCCGAGTTCGGGAATGGTTTGCAGCCCGAAGAGGTTGTAAGGGAAGCTACCTGCCGGCGATGCGACAACGCTGTCTGCCTTGATCGGTGACAAGGAGTAGGGATGCATCGACTTTCCCAGATGGCTGAGCGGGTACTTCTTGAAGAGTTCCAGCATGGTAAGGGAGGTACCACCGCTGATACCTGATTTGAAGTCATAGAGTGTCATGATGGCGCGCTCGCAGGCTGTGTTGTAGCGCTTGCGCACTTCCCTCGCGAGGACGTACGCCATCATGTCCGCAGGAACAGAGTCGAGACCGCACTCGGGGATGATGATGGTGTTGTTCTTTTTCGCAAGCTCATCGTATTTGGCAACCATGTCGTAGATCCACGGGACTTCACCAGTAGAGTCGAGGTAGTGGGTACCGTTGTTGACACAGGCAGCGAGAACAGGCTCGCCGTAGTGCATGAATGGGCCTACGGTGGTGATGACGAGTTTCGTCTTTTTGACAAGTGTTTCTAGTTGCTCTTGCTCCAGCTCGCATGTCTCAATGACTGGTGCGTATTAGTTTCCAAACTCGATTGTCACATGCTTGCGATGCAAAAAAAAAGTATTGCTACATACCTGGCTCTTTACGATCGGGTCTCAACTTGGACAGTTCGTCGACAACACCTTGGAGCTTCTTCGCATTGCGACCGGCGATGGCCCATTTGAGATCATCAGGGAGATGCGTGGTCACCCACTCTGCGACGAGCTTGCCGGTGTATCCAGTGGCTCCAAGCAGCACCAGCTCGTATTGACGCGTTTGCTCAGCCATCATGGAAATTTTGATGCCAGTAGTGGGATTGGGCGTGGGAAGATGAGGTCGTGAAGGGAGTTGAGGTGACTTTGGGACGGGGAAATTTCACATTCACGACTACTACACGAGTCGGACATGACCCTTCTTTTGGTATACCTGAGGTCATGCCGAGGTAGGAAGGCGCCGGCGTGGGTGATAGATACGACATGCATTGTGCAGCGCGTTGCCACCTACGACGCGAAATAATACTCGTGTGATGCTGTGAGCGCAGTGAATCATGCAGATGCAATATGAAGTAATTCGATCTGCAACATGCCAGGTACATGTGAGCGGTCCATTTCTCGTGTGTGATCTCCAGGGCTGAGAAAACACGCTAGAGCGCATGCGGTTAGATATCTTGGCAGCAAATACTGAAATCAAGATGCCCCTCCAAGTCGACAACAGAATCTTCTCACCGCCGCCCCCCCCTCTACCACCACTCAGATCATTGTCTTTCAATCGCGCACAAGGATTGTGGCTTTTCAACTGATACTAAACTGGCAACAGCGCATACAGGAGAGCTGGGTAACCTGGTTAGAAGGACGGCTGTGGGGATGAAGAAGTCAACTTCTGCAATAACTACTCGTAGCAATGTCGCTAACTTGGCAAAATTTGTAGGCCACTTGGGGAAGGCTAGTTTGCGAGGTTGTTGGCCACCTGTAAAGACTCGCAGTCGTATTGCGAGCTCGTATCGTCCGCGTCGCGCGGTTTCCATTGCCCCAGCGCTTACAGAGCCGCGCGAAGCAGTAGCTGTAGAAATAAAAGAACCACACATACCAATTTCTGGTTGCGCAGAGCCACAGAGACCATCGATCCGCTTTTCGAACGCGACGATGCGAATACAGTGACTGGTCGTGCGAGCGGTGCTGCGCACTCGGCCATGTTTTACATGTCCCATGGGCTTGCATAGCGGGACTGCGAGAAGTGCGTCTGAGACAAGATCACCAAGCCACGTACTGAGAACAATGTATCGAGGTAGACGGCCATTTCGGACCGTGTGCGCCAGAAGCGGCAACGGCCGGTATCTTATCTCCGCATATCTAGTGACAAGTCGCATCGAAGATAGGCCGTCTGAAATACAAAGACGTGCATCCTTTGGCATGCCTCCGACCTTCCCATTGCAACGCTTGGTTTGCATATTACGAGGAATACGGCATAAACGTTCCCAGGAATGCGCAGCACCGGTACAGGAAGCACACCGAACACCTGACGCCGCTACCCAGAAGCGAGGGTATAGCAGAGCGACCGAGCTGAGACATGTTTGCATGTCCGAGTCACCACCCAGTGGCCCGACAAGTCATATGAACACGGGCTTAGGACAGCTTGACACGTGGTGAGGTAATTCAGAAAACTGACTGAGCATCTAGGACTGGGATGACGGCAAGCTGACGGCCTACATTCGGACAGCCCACGTAGAAAGTGGTAGCAGTATCCACCCGGTGGTCCTTTTTCTAGCACCTATCACGGGTTCCCGGGGTTGGCGCGACTGCCTATGGAGTGTGGCTGCGGCAGGGCCATGAATGATCAATGATCCGCCGGCCAAGCCACTAGCGTCCGCGTACTTAAACCACGGTCCCCGCTCTCTCTACTTGACTATCTTCCCAACTTATGAATCGCGTCGACGAGTACCTTCGTTCCTTTACTTCGAAACACCACACCAATGGCCGAGACGTGCATAGTCTGTCTCGGCGATCTCGTCCCCCAAGACGACGCCCCTACCGTCACCGCATCACCGCTTGCGACCAACCCACTTGAGGATGGTGCTGATGTCCAACACGAGCACAACGCCAAGAATAGGAATCTGGCCGCATCGTCAACCAAGGATCATGAGATGGTAGCACATCTCCTTCCATGTGGCCACGATCTACACAACGATTGCCTTAAGCCTTGGGTCGAGCGAGCAAACAGTTGCCCCATATGTCGAGCCAGCTTCAACATGGTCGAGCTCAGCGCACGCCTTGGAGGTATGTCTTTCCCGGATACTAAGGAGCTCTGCGGCTTCGATGTTGTCTTTGTCGCCTGGTAGTAGCCTGGCTACTGGCTAAATGGTCAGTCGAGCTCAGCATAACCTTTGCCCACCCCTAGATTGTCGCGCGGCACCGAGTGGCGCCAATAAGCGCAAGCCCCCACTAACATTCATATAGGACCCAAACTATCCGAATACGCCGTCCAAGATAAACAACAAGTCGCGGACATCGACCCATCCATGATCATCGAAGATGACTATACACTGGAGGATGACGGCAGCTATGACGCATGCATGGTCTGTGATGAGTTTGGTGACGCATCACAACTCATGTACTGTCACAGCTGCGAGCAACTGTGCCACGTCTTTTGCGCTGGCCTTGACCGTATGCCCTCGCGCGGTCCCTGGTACTGCCAGGGCTGTGTTGAGAACCCCAGTTTGTTGGAGGCTGCGTCCCAACGACGACCCGCCGTCCGTGGCCCGGCTGCCTGGGTTAATGGCCGGAGTCGTGTGCCCCGTCACAACCAAGCCCCCGACGAGTGGGTTGGGGTCTGGCAGAGCGTCTGGGACCGGCTACAGTTTGACATTGAATTTCCTTTTGACGAAGAGGAGCAATCGGAGACCCAATCCGACGTTACTCGACGCGAGGATCGCAGATGGGAAGAACGAATGCGTGTGGCGCGACGGGCAGGAGCAGGCAACCGGTTTCAGATCGTCACCGATAATCTTGTGACTGGTCGCCGCCGCAACTCGAACCTTACGTCACGGCCCACAAACCGGACACTCCATCGCGAACCGCCCCAAACCCCCAAAGACCCCGAATCGCAAGAAGAGTTACGCGCATGGAACCAGTTCGAAAAGGCGCGCGAACAGCTCGCCCAGGCGGACGCACAACCTGCACCCAGTGTCGCGAGCACGAGCAGTCGACGGGGACGCAAGCGAAAGTCTGTTGATTCCACTCCCGCGGACACAGAGCCTCTTGAACAGAAGCCGGAACGCAAGCTTAAGCGCCCTCGAACACGCATGCACGTAGAGAATGGGGAGTCATCGGCGGCCGGTGCTCGTCGCAACACCATTACGCACGCCCCTGCAACTGCGTCATCGCCACCAGCGGCTCAAAATGGTGAAGGTTCTGCCCCAGCCACTGGTTTCCTGCAATCGTTGCTACAGGAGGTTGAGGTTGATCGATTTGCCGAACGCGATAAGGAAATCGCCGCCCCTCAACCTCGTCGCATCATTGTAGAACGTGCTTGCTCTCCTCAACACTCATCCCCCGGATTGTCGCCTGTCTATCACAAACCTCCGGGCATGTCTACACCACCGCCTTTGAATCTAACCCGTACCGTGTCGCCTGCACAAAAAGATCAACAATCGTCGCCCACTTATTCGCCATACTCTCCCGCCGACGACGATCGTGCCGGTCGTCGCAAGCTCGCGCATCGCTCTGTTGGCCTGAGTAGTCCACCTCGCTCAAAGGACTCGTCGCCTACGCGTCCCGCACTTTCCTATTCAACCAAGGCTGAGCTGCAGCGCATGGTAACTGCTGTCTTGAAGCCAATCTACCTGAAGAAGGAAGTCTCCAAGCAAGAGTATACAGACGTCAATCGCGACGTATCGCGTTTGTTATACGAGAAAGTTGGCGAAGCCGGCGCCGATGCGCTTGCAGATCAAGATACTCGGGAAAAGTGGCAGAAGATGGCGACCGCCGAAGTGGATGTCGCGTTGAGGGCGCTTAGGGCTGGTGGTGCGTCAGCTACTTCGCCTGCTGCCGAAGACTCCACTTCTTCGTCTTCTTAGTATGTTTTGCATTGTGCTGGAGCACTCAGGCGTTGAATGGGCGCTTCAAGCGATATCCCACAGCGATTAGGCGTACTGGATGCGCGGAATCATGATACCATGGGTTTTTGATTAGTTTTTGATTTTGCATTTTCGGCGTTTCTAGCAAGCCGTGGAGAGTGCTGCGTTCAGCAGTGACGTAATGCGATATCCCAGCCGAGACGATTCGGCGACCAAGTCTGCAGTAATGCTTCATGTTTCCTTTTTTGCCATGCATGCGTCGCATGAGTGATATCGTCATGGAAGAGTTGCTTCAGGTGTATGGGCTGTTTCAAAGGTCACATGGACGGTTCGATAGTGGGGGTATAAGGTACTGTCAAATAATCTTAAACACGTTTATTACACATGACCAGCTGTAAGCCAAAGTCTAAGATTAGCATCACAGTTGGTAGTGAAGTAGGGCAGTCTTATCTAAACATTTTGTATCATCTAGTCATAATCTTGGTGAAAGGTCGAGTATCTCAGCTGGAGCACGTAAACCCCCCCACACCGCCCTTCTAATACTCATGCCTCCTATACTCATCCTCACGATGGTCCCGCTGCCCATACCCTTGAGGCGGATACCCGTGCTGTTGGTACCCTTGCTGAGGCGGCGGTGGAGGATAATGCCCGGACTGGTAGTCTGACGGAGGAGCTTGCTGGTGGTAAGACTGCGGGGGCTGCGCGTAATGCTCTTGTCTATAGTCTTGCGGGGGCGGTGCATGATACTCTTGCCTGTAGTCCTGTTGTGGAGGTGGCGGCGGGTACTGCTGTGACTGCTGGTGGCCCGAATACTGTTGCCCATGGTGGTATTGTGGCGGCTCGTCGTGGGTTTGCGCGGGAGGACGATCATGGCGGGGAGGAGAATTGTGGTATTCGTGGTTTTGGTGGGAAGGGGGTTGGTGTCCTCCTCCACCCGCTCCACCCGTGTATTGAGTGCTAGAACTCGGGTCGCCTACGCTGACGTTCTCGTTTCCAATGTCATCTGGCACGTTGATTTTCACCTCAGGTAGGTATCGCTGCACCTTTTGCTCTACCATGCACTGCACGAAAACCCAACTCTGGCGCTCGAACCTGCGGTGTCCGCCGTTGACGACGCCTAAGATACTCTCGCGGAGTGTCTCTTGCACCTTTTGTACTAGGTCGCGGATCTTGCTTAGGAGCTTGGACTTGATGTCGTCTCCGAAACCGCGGTCTGCGTTGGCGGATGCATCGCGATCAAGCTGCGAGTCGAACGGGTTTCCACCTAGGATTTTCTCTAGTGGACGCTGGAATTGGTCGGGCAAGAGTTCGAACAGCTGCTTTTCGATCTGGCCGAGGATCTTGCGGAATTCCAAACGCACTTCTCGGTGCACTTTGGCAAGTCCCGTGCTGAGCTTGTCGCTGATGACGCGGGAGAAGCCTCCACCGCTACCACTGTCGCCATCGCGGCTGGAGTCGTCGAAGCCTCGAGCCGACTCTTCATGGCTGCTCTTCTTGCCCCCGAACAAACTTCCAAGGCCCTTGACCAGATCACCTACTTGCTCTGCGATCTCGGCCTTGGCGCCATCACCGAGATCACGCGAACTCGTGTTTCCACGTAGCCAGCGCTTGATATGCTCGAGAGCAATACGCGTGAATTGTTCTGCGATGGGTGCATGCTGCGAGCGCAGCTTGTCACCGACCGTCTGTTTAATCTCCGGGCTAATGAGCCGTGCCTTTTCCTCGGGGTTCTGCGACGCATCTTTGATGGTGCTAGAAATCATACCGAGCAGACCTCCAATTTCAAAACTCTGACCCCCCTTCGAGCCCCGCTCGTCCAGACTGTCTTGTACCACGTTGAGCGCCGATGACAAGAAGCCCCGCGCTCCAGACGAGAAATTCACATCTTGAGATCGATTCTGCTCTGCACCTCCTCTACTTCCTTCCGTCAGGGAGAAGATGTCGCGTAAATCTCCACCTGCCTCATCGGAAATTTGTCCAAAGCTCCGGGTCAGCTTTGCGATTTCGTCAGCAAAGGGCAGGGACTGGCCGCCGTAAGCGTCAGGAGCTGCATCGTTGAGATTCCAAGGGCCCGAACGACTGCCGTCTGACGAAGACGGCCGGTCTTTGTTGAATAGCGACCGGAATGCGTCGACGACTTGTGTTTCCAGACTGTCGATGGTCTTTTGCTGGAAGTCTTCCAGTTCAGAGGCGATGCGGGGCTGGATCTGCGGCGCCAGCGAGTCTACGTACTCGTCGACTTTTTGCATCAACACCTCGGGGAGACCACGGGACGACATTTTGAATTGAATTGGGCAAGGAAAAGTAGTCTTCGTCGGGTTAAATTAGGTATAAACGGATTTGTTGATAGAGTAGGTGGATGTAGAGTGTTGTAGTGGGGAGCCGCGTGAAACGTGGCTGGTGACGAGTGGCGCTGTCACCTCGCGCTTGTAGCCAATGACGAGCCATCTGCGCTCTATACTCTGTCTTTCTTTTTTGTCGAGCGCAACGCTGTCCATTGATCTATCATCTAGATGGTCGAAACTATGTAAGTCAATGTTACTCGCAAAGTAAAGAAAAGCACTATTTACTGTATAGCTCTCCTAGTGGGAGACTTCCTCTGGGCTGGCGCCAGCCCATTAAGTCAGAACCTGCTTGTAGACTGGCATTTCATCGCGGCTCCTCAAGCCGGCCAGAGCTACGTAGCCGCTAAACCGACCGCTCTTGTCGCGGCCTTGGACGGCGAATCCATTAATAGCACCCTCTTAATATCCGCAAGAACATCATCTACATCGTTGATAGAAGCCGCTACGAGTGCCTTGGAAAGAGCAACCTGTAACGCACCCTCTCAAGTAGGTAGCTTGGTATGAATCGCGTATCGCAAACATACGTATCGTGTCCTGGTTGTAGGGAACTAGCGTGCGCTAGAACATCACAAGCTTAAACATCTTACTATAGGTGCTGATTTCTAACTATGAGCGGTCTTTGCGGTGATCTTATCGCGCTCGTAGACATGATGGATGAACTAGTCTATTTACCGAGACCGTTAGCAGGATGCAAATGAGCTCTGTAGAGGGGAGGCCATGCGATCTTTGACCGCTGTACAAAGGCAGAATCGAAGAGGTTGAAGATTAGTACCTGGAAAGGCTAAATCGGCAATTAAAGCAAGCAATCGAGATCGAATTGGAAAGGTAAGGAGAGGCGCCATTGTCACGTATGAAGGGTGTAAGAATCTTGCTTGGATTTAAAACAGACATGAGGAATATGTACATTTTAACGCGCATGTAGATCGTAGGCATCCCATAGTCAACAAAGTGGAACCTTGTCGAGAAGCATCGGACACTAGATCTAAGCTTTGGCCTGTAAGCAACTTACCGTAACGCTGTGCTGTAGCCCAGATCTTTGCGAGATCAATACTCTGAGCCGAAAATATTTTAAAAAAGAGAAAGAATATGTACGCTATTATCAGAGATGATACCCTGAATCAGCGAAATTTCCCAAGTCCTATTACTATAAATTCCCGCTTTATAGCGCGATAATTTTTTGTATCATCTAAACCGAGATCGAAAAGCTAAAACCCTTACTCGCATTAATCTCGCACTACAATAACCTCAATTATTTCGCCCATCGTCTTCAATAAAGCAAACCTCCCCGTTTCGCCAGTAACACCAAAGCCTGGAATCCCACGACACGCACCAAGCATTTGTAACACCAATCTTCAAACAAGATCCTGCGTAGATGTCAAATCGTTCTTTCAGTATCCCGCCCTTATCCGAGTATCTATCCGGATAAGTGATGCAGCCGTGCTTTCTATGCGCTTCAAGGCGTATATCATTATTACTAGTAGCTTGGCACAGGGGCGGCTATATTCCACGCAGTGAACTCTAGGGTTTTCGAGCACTACTATGTGTCTGACATGGCATCTAGAAGGGTTAGAAGTTTGTGCCTGGACTTTACGTTATGATAAGTCTGGACTGCGGAAAGTCTGGTATGCGTAAAGTCTGGTATGCGTGAACCCAGCCAAGGTAAACATATTTCGCGGAGGGGATTAGCATAGGCTCCAGGTACTTGGTAGTACTGAAGTTGAGATTAGAGCTTCAGCCTTGTTAAGTGATGTTCCTACTATTTAGTATCGTGGCCTGAGATCAGGTTATATTGCCGGGAATTCTGGTTCAACACACCTCATTTGTTGGCGGCTTACCTGAATCTCTTCCTCCTCTTCTATTCCATCCGTCAGGATCGTCAAGTGCGATACAACAAGATATCTCGAAGGAGTGATTCAACAATTCGTAAAAATCTGTGGCCAACCATCTCCTCCACTATCATAAATAGGATATTCCAAGTCCCACAGTCATGAATAGAAAAAGAACCTTCAGCTCAAACAATAGCCTCAGGCCTCTCCACCCTCCTCTTCGCCGTACCAACACCCGCATGCCCCCTCTCCTGCTCCTTACCCAACCAAGGCTTCAGCGCCTCACCCACCAAACTCTGCCTCAGGAAATAAATAACCTGACCGATAATAATAAGCACAAAAGCAATGGGGTACATCCAATGGATCTTGAGCCCCAGCACCTTGACACCGATAGCCACGCCCCAGAAGCTGCCTGTGAGCAGCGAAATGTTGAAAAAAGCAGCTGAACTCATGCGGAACAGAACGGGGGCAAGCGAATAGAAGAGAGCCAGGATGAGCGTGTAGCCAACGAGGTAACCAGCTACATCGCCATTCCACGTCGCAGAGCGGAAGGCGTCGCGGTCGAAGATGCCGGCTTGCGTGCCGTTGATGAGCATGCCCCAGAACGCGAGCTGGCCTACGACTTCGTAAAGCGGGCGTTCAGAAACAAGCCACTCTTCAAAGACGTTGGAGAGGCCGTAGAAGGTGGCGCCTAGCAGCGCGAACAAGTCGCCTTTAACCTGGTCTGTGGCACCGAAGCTGTTGGCGCCAGTGATGTGGTCGGAGCCGAAGATCACACCGAGGCCGCCGATGCAGAGGAGGATGCCGAAGATTTGCGTGTAGTGGTAGCGCACGCGCAGGAAGAAGAAGGAGATTATTACGACTACGGCGATTGCCCAGAAGTTGATTAACTGGGCGCTTAGGATTGTTGTCTGGGGTTTTTTCGTCAGCATTCACACTTGTGTATACAGAGGGGAGTGTTAAGAACTCACGTAGCGATACGCCAACACGATGAAGTAATTGCCCTCCACATCCATAAACGCAAGGATAAAAAACCGCCATCCGTCTTTCAGCACCATGCGGCACCATTTCTTGAAACCGTATTTATACAGCGTGTACGACGTGTAGATTATGTTGAGCAGGACATAGTTGAAAAAGGATTGGAAGGCAGGGATCGACGTCCCTTCTTCCGAGAGCAGGGAAGAGAATGTGTTGGTCGAGGTAATGCAGATAGCGAGGACTACGACTTCATGTTAGCTCCTCTACTCCAGAACCCAAAGCCTGAATGGCGAGATATATGTACGTACCCTGCCCGAGCAGAAGTGTTACCCAGAACTGCTTCGTCTTGACATATTGGAACCACCGTCCCTTGGTCTGCGCATCGCGCTCTAGAACCTCGTTTGCGGGCACACCGTTGTGCGACTCGTTTTCAGATGTCACATAGTGACCCGTGCCCGTCTTATCTACTGCCTCGGGAGCGTAGTTCTCGTGGTGCGGATTTTGGACGACGCCGTCGGCTGGGTAGGCTTGTATGGGGTTCATGGTGCTGTCAAGTCGCCGACTAAAAGGTGCGAATGGAAACGACGAATCCCTTATTTCAGTATCCAGATATTAGAAGGTAGTTAGGTATACTGGAGCTTTTCGCATTCAACGTGAGCGCAAAACTCCAAAGTCGCTCACGGTGGGTGTATAATCTCGACGGAGAGAGAAAGACGAGATTGCGAAGCAAGATTCCATTCGAGTGCGGGGGGTGCCGCCACATTATAAGCATGTGTCTCTCTTACCCTATCCACCTCACCCAGTCGCGTCCCTCGCTACGGCCAGCCATGCGCGGTCGTGAAAAAAAGTGTGCTTGGCCGCCCGTCCAGAGCATGGGAGCTCCGCTTGTTCTTGCCTCGGTGGGGTTAAGCTTCGGAGACTAAGACTCCCACCTTGTGGAGATCGGCCGTGTACGAGAACGTGCCTCATGCGCGTGCAACAGTGGGTTAAGGGCCTAGGCGAGGCCCGCCATTTGCTTTTTTGCATGCGCTATCTGGTATGAGAAAGTTCCACTGCGAAAGGTTTGGGGGTTGAAATTCATGAGATTCTACTGGAGGGGTAGTGAGCCTGCCTATGATGGAGGCCAGGGTCTAGCGAAGATTGATCATAGAGTGGGGGGCATGCAGGTGCGGTATGGTATCTCTTCACAAACTTAGCTCATGTGCCGGGATGGCATTTTCACGTATAAATGCTATAGTCTTCACTATCTTCATGCATGCAGAGACTTCCCGGCGTGCGCGAGGGTGGGCCCGGGCACCTGGTCTAAGGGACTAAGAACGGCGAACGGTAGTGGAGCACAAGTGTAGCGATGCACGGTCATGAATCGAGGTGGTGCAAAAGCAAGGTTTTTTATGATTGGCTAGGTGGGTAGAGAGAGGAATACAGGGTCGTCTTCAGCCCGAACTAACATGGCCTAAAACAGGTGCAGAATCACCAATCCACCATCTAGAAGCGGAGCAGTAACAAGTCAACGCAAACAAGCAACGCAAACAAGCAACGCAAATGTAAAGACAGTCGACAACCAGCTCATCTGCGTACTTTCACCGTACATAGTTGTTAAGGTAGAAGACCTACTCAGAGTCCTCCTCGTCGCTGTCCTCTTGCTCAAGCCAGTTCTTGAACTGCTCGGCTGACTTGCGAACGGTCTTGCTGACCTTGAGGTCAACATACCTCTTGCTGGCCTTGGAGCACCAGGCCTTGAGCTGTTCCTCGGAAACCAGGTCGTTCTCGTACACCTTGAGGAGGATGGCAGACACCTGAGGGATGAGCTCGGGCTTGTCGTTACCGACGAAGCGTTCGATACCACCGAGGAAAGCCTTCTCATGCTTGTCCGAGGTGATCATCTTCTTGAGCATGGGAGCGCGACCCTCTATCTGCTTGACGATCTTCTCAGTGAACAGCGTCTGGGGAATGACGGTGAGGGTGCGGTGCTTGGTCTCAATGCCGAGCTCCTTGGCCTTGATGTAGATTTCGACGTTGTCAAGGTTCTCAACGCCACCCTTCTCCGCACCAGTGTCGATGATCCACTTGCCGAAGGTGTCGTAGCTAGAGCCACCCTCATCGTCCTCCTCAATAACAAGGGCACGCTTGAGGTCGTCAGGGAGGTCTTGAGCACGGGCCCTAATGGCCGCCTCGGAGGTGTCGATGGACCATTCAACCTCCTTGGCATCCTCTTCCTCAATCTCCTTGGCACCTTCGTTGATCTGGCGCGTGAGCTCGTCATCACTACCAGCTTCGAGGGCCAGGTCGCCATCGTCACCGTTCTCCTCTGCGCTCTCACCAGGGCTGCCGTTGTCGGGGGAAGTAGCCTCGCCACGAGCCTCGGCCTCCTTGCGGGCACGACGCTCAGCCTTCTTGCTGGACTTGTCCTTCTTGCCCTTCTTGGGCTCGTTCTTTAGGATGAAGGAACTAAGCTTGAGGCGAGGGTCTACGTCGGAGATCTTTCCGCAAGCCTTGCAGTCGAGCGTGATGTTACCATCCTTGATGTGGACGTCGGTTTCAGGGTTCTTGCATTTCTTGCAGAGGACGAACTTGGAGATGAAGCCGTCGAGGTAATCTTGGAGCTTGCTGGCGTCATGGGCACCATTGATGATCCAGCGGTCGTCGTTGGGGCTGGTGTTGGTCTGGGCTCCAAGCTCGAACCCAAAGTACTTGATGACGTGAGAGGGAGGGCGGGCGAGAGAGCCAGCCACACTGGTCAGGTTGACAATGACAGTCTTGATGCCGTTACCCTTGCCCTCAATCTTGGACTGGATACGCTCCATCTTGTAGCGGTAGAAGGGGTCGGTGACATCGCGGCGAATGTTGACGGTAGCCATGGTGACGGTGGTGCGGGGGACAGGGTGGTGAGGTTGTTACTGGTAATGCAGCGTACGGACAGACGAGGTCGGATCGGGTATGTTGACGAGGGCCGAAAGAGACATGCGCAGAAGCAGTCTCTAGCGTGTTTGGGGGCGGTAGTTGTGACTCGGGGTCAAGAGGGGCAGTGGATTAGCCGTTGGTCTGGTGTATGATACTGCTTGGTATCCGCATACAGCGAAATTTTTGCAGTTTGGGGGGAGGTTCGACTCGGAAGGAGTAGCTTTGGCGCGAATACATATACTCCTGTTGTCGTTGGCGACTCTGAGGTGCGGTTTGTGCTTGCGGCCTGTAGGCGAAGGTGGCGGTTGGAGCAAGTCGCGGGTTTGCGACGAGCAGGCGGTTTGACGGGGTGGCGTGAGTGTGTGCTCTTTGTGCCAGTGGCAGTCACTGGGGTCGGCGGGTTTGGCTGATGGATTTTGTGCTGTGCAGGAGTTGAGTGTGTGCGAGTCGCGGGTGGTGGGTGGAAGTTATATGGGGTCGACGGAGTTTAGTTTTTCGATTTTGCCGAACCACACTAGCACGAACCCTCTACCAAACAGCCCACTCCACCGTGCCCTCCCAGCCATGGAAACCATGCCGATGCGCCCAGGCTGCACTGACTTGTTTGCGCTTTCATACTGTTTTCCCTTGTCCAGCACACGGACAAGGCGTGCTTGTGGCTGCGCTGCGAAGCAACCAGTGCTCGTAGCTTGGCGCATTGCTGTTTGCCTGCATCGTCATGCCATTGTTTCAGGAAGCCGCTGCATGAAGCCGGCCTATAGTGACAACTAGGCGTAGCCTGCCGCTGCGCCGTTTTGAAATTTCAATGTGGCTAGTGACTCAGCCCGTCATCGGAAAGCAACTGCCTCTTCAAATTCAACTTCCTCTTTGCGTTGGCAGACTCGATTGCGGACACCTGTCATGATAGTAGAGCGTACTGCGTTCCCACCTGGGCAGGTGATAACCGAAGTTCCCAAGTCACGTGATGCGGCTTCCAACATCGTACATACCTAGCTATGTCCCTATCCCCACCTCAATTCACTGCCATGCACACTTCAATGGGTGGCAACTTCGCAACATCCTCATAAGTCATTTCCGAAGGTCCCTTCTCTTTTTCCTTCCCTACATGAGGAGTCTCGTCGCCTAGGCCACATACAGTGACCTTATCCAGTCATACAAGCAACATCCGCGCCTGCTATCGATTATTACGCGTGCCCAGAGCGAATCCATGGTTCGTTCAAATGCACTTGCTGGAGCTGCAGCATATGCATTGAGGGAAATTTTGCCCCGCTTGTGCGATTGCTACTCAGGTCAGCAGCAGCCTAGCGTCTGCCTGTGACGCTGACTCTCAGCCGCAATGCGATACCGTCGGAACAGAGCCTACTTTCCATCTCAGATTGAAAGAGACGGGAATAGAATGCTCTCGTGCATGTACGCATATGCGTACATCGGAGATTTGGACATTACAGTGCATGTGTCGCAGATGGAATACCGATAGGTGCACGAACACTCGACGCTGCTAGAGTCGCAGTCAGGTATGGGCCCAGGTACCTCGCTATCACTAGTCTATTATAGCCATGCGATAGGCGAATACACGACCTGCGATTTTGGTCACACAGGAGCTGGGGGAACAAGATTAGCTTGGCAGCTGAAGAAGCTGGCAACCACCCGAGCAACTACATATATTGCTAAGAAGGCTTCCGAATTAGATTTCATCACAAAGAACAACCAAGATGGAACCTTTGTCTATTGCAGCCAGCATCGCGGGTCTACTGACCACCACCGGCGCAATCCTGTCCACAGGCTATGCACACTTATCTGAAGCGAAGAACAAGGATGGCGACATAAGAAGCCTACTGAACGAGATCGCATCCCTCTCTGGAATTCTTTTTGGTGTGAAGTCACAGTGTGACGTGAGCGAGCAGTCGAAGACCTCATATCCACCATGGGGAAGCACTTTGCAGTCATGCGAGAAAGCCTTGACCGAGACAAAGAAGCTAGTGAATTCTCTCTCTACTTCGAATTCTGCTCAATTGATCGTCAAAGGACCCTCAACGACCGGGAGGATATAGAAGCTATTGCTCCGAGTTGAGCGATTCAAAAGTCTCTTCATCTTGTATTTACAGCTTCAGAACAGGTTGGTGGCTCCTTTATTCTTGGCATCTCACTGAATAACAGCCTAGAGTGCCAATTCCGGAGTCATCCGCGAACTGAACGTGGAGGTGTTGGATCTTTTGCATCGTCTCGGCGACGGGCAGGATCGCTGGGCTCAGAAAGCAGAAGCGAAAGAGCGGGGTACGTATGGTGACCTTATCACACTTCTCATTCGCGCAGGACACTAAGTTTCGCTTGTGTGGCAGCCGAATTGCGGAACAGGATCATAGACTTGCTGGGACCGACCACAGAAGATGTGCAAAGCGATATGATGAGACATAAAGATCTTCAGTCCTGCGAATGGCTTTTTGAGCACCCCAAGTTCCGTCGGTGGCTTGATTTGGACGGCCCTATAGGCTTCTGGCTCTGGGGTACCCGTAAATTCGTCTAACATCCGTTGGCGCACTCGTTGCTAACGTCTGGCGACTGCAGAGGGATGTGGTAAAACTGTCATTGAGTAAGTCTTTACAATCGAAATATTCATCGGGAAATCACTAACTTTGCAACCAGATCCAAAGTCATCGAGATCATGGAGAGGGATTTCCTTAGATCAGACGAAATCATGGCGTACTACTACTGTCGACTTTCCGATCGAGCGGCCTTGCCCACGGAAAAGGCGTTAGGGGCAATCGTTGCTCAGCTTCTGGATAAGCTGTCAGATACCACGCCTCTTCCGGCACTGTTGAGCAAGCGTTTCGAGAGATATCGAGCGCCTCCATATCCTACCCTCGAAGAGCTACAGGAAACATTTCTCGAGCTTTGTGGCCATTACTCTCGAATATTTCTTATCATCGACGGTTTGGATGAATTCTTCCAAAGAGAAGAACTTTTAATGTTTCTAAAAGACTTGAAGGATGCTAGCATGACCGTCAAGATTTTCGTGGCAAGCAGACCAGGGGTCGACCTGGAAGCAGAGTTCGAGACATATGTGAAGGTACCCATTACCATCCCGGACATGCAGCTGGACATGGAAAGATATGTACGGCAGCGGTTAGACAAGCTTCAGATCTATAGTGAGGATGTAGATCGAGAGGCCATGATAGCTGAACTCGTTGAAAGAGCCCGAGGGATGTAAGTTTGAGAACGACACTCTGATCTACATCAACCGTCTGACTTTCTTCTCAGGTTTCTTTGGGCTGTATGTCAGCTCGACCACCTTTCCCGATCTAGAAAGGCCATCACCACGGATGTGCTCATCGCATTACCTCTAGGCCTCGAAGCCACCCTTGAAGAAGTACTCCTCAGGTTGGAAGAAGAGAATCAGTCTTTGTACATGGATATACTTCGACTCATATCATTTTCAGAACGTCCCCTGGATTTGCTGGAGATTGTTGAGGCAGTTGCACTGACACCTACTACGAAAACATTACGGAAATTGCGATGCAATGCCCTCCGCCGACCTAATGACATCTTTCAACTGTGCGGAAGCCTGATCCGGAAGTCCGACACTACAGGAAAGATCACTATGTCACATCACTCGGCCAGGGAATTTCTATCACGTTCAATCTTGAACGGGGGTCGTCCAAACCCCTTCTTTCTGCAGCAAAAACGTTCGCAGAAGCTCCGAATAGAAACCTGCATTGGATATCTTAGCTTAGAGGAATTCAGCTCGAAGGCACTTTAGGAGACGTCTCGGCTCATGCCAGACCCATTGAAGCCCAGTCTGAATTGTCAGCTCATGAGCGATTACCCGTTCTTGGATTATGCATCAAACCATTGGACGCTTCACTTGAAGCATCTCAGTCCCGAGGACTTTGAGGAGGTCTGGCCGCTCCTGAGAGATTTTCTGGACAACAGCGAGAACGGCTTTGAAACATGCATTCTGATATCGCAGTCTACTCACGGTGACTACAAATTTCCCCATGGAACGAAGGCCAGCCATTTTGCCGCACTGTACGATCTAGAACTTATGCTAGACCATCTCTTACGACTCGACCCTGCATGTCGGACCCAGCAAACCTCGGATGGTCGAACGCCGTTGCACGTTGCTCTCGAAAACCAGCAGGATAGGGCAGTTGATCTGCTTTTACATTCACACGTGAAGACGGATCTGTTACTCAAGACATCTCTGATGATCAAGGATGACAGAGGGCGGACACCTCTCCACGCAGCTATCGAATCGGGTCATGACGCTGCAGTTGTGCAATTAGTGACGGCAGGGGCAGAAATCAATGTCATTCACCATGACGGAAGGACGTCACTGTTTATTGCAGTAGAAAATCGGTGGGAATCAATGGCAACTATTCTATCGCGAATAGCCGATCCGACAATACGACTCCCAGATGGTCGGTCTCTCCTTCACATAGCGGCTGAGACAGGTAGTTCCGCTTGGACCACTGCCCTCTTGGAGTTCCACGAAGACGAACTGATTGATTCCCGAGACGGCAACGATTGGACCCCCTTGCACTATGCTATGGACAGACAACACATCGAAATCGCCCGTATCCTGATCATGTCTAATTGTTCGATCGCAGCCTACGACAAAAGCGGGTGGACGCCTCTACATACTACAATGCACCACCAGGACTTGAAATGTGCATTGTTGCTTCTCAAGCAGGACTGGTCTCAGAGTGGGCGGCGCAGGGTGGAGCCGTCCGCCGGGTGTGAGGGTCGATCGCCTCGAACAGACCCGGAAATAACAGCGACTGAACGGAGATGGGACGAAATCGTTCCCGGAGGATCTACATCTGACCCCTCTCTTTCGGGCAAGTACGCGAACGAGATCCGCCAGGACCATCGCTTCAATATTGCCCTCCGTCGGGACAGCGATCTAGATATCATGGGACCTCGACAATCTTCACCACTCCATGTTGCGGTGATGAATTCCTATGCAGATGGTATAGAGCTGCTTGCAGAGTATGAGCAGAAGCTATCACAGCTCCGCTCGATCGAAAACGAAATGTCGAATGTCTTGGTATAGCACTTGAAAATGCTCATATCAGGATAGTCCTTCTGTTAATGAAGATGCTGAGCAAACACGAGCTAATCGACTTCCTACCGAGATTAACGGCCCTCTCCTCTAGCAGCATCGAAGACTATTTGAGGACGAACTTTACAGCTGAGGAAGTATACGAGAGACACTTGCCCAGGTTACCTTACTCGGACCAGGAACATATCCTCCCGGCAATGATTCATCTTTGGTCCGCCATAAACGACAAGGAAATACAAGCAGTTGTAGAGGACGACCCCAGGCTTGCGAAGATCTTCGTTGGAAAAGGGTTTCCTTTGTCTAGAGTTTTGATGGAGGGATCCCCACGCCCGCTCTTGCATCAAACAATCACTAAACGAGAATGGGAGCTCGTTACCTACTTCATTGAAAAAGACGCTAACGTTGAAGTTCGAAACTCCGATGGCGAGACATGCCTTCTGGCTCTCGTCGCTTCGTCGACCCATGGTCAAAACCCGAAGTCGCAGCAGGACTGTCTCGATCTGGCTCGAGCTTTCGTTCTGCATGGCGCTGATGTGGGCGCCAAGGACAAGAGGTCGCGTGGCCTCTGCCATAAGGCTGCCCTTTCAGGCCAAAAGAAAGTGATGGAATGGGCATTATGCACACTGAATCTGGATCCCAACCCCCGGGACAATCATTCGCGGTCACCACTGCTTCTGGCTGTGGAAAGCGGTTCGATTGCCATAGTTCAACTACTAGTCAAGCGTCTTGTTACCTCTGAAGATGAGGAAGATGCTGGCTACGCACGCGTGTTGGACGCCATCGAATACGCCAGCATGCGTAGTGCACCTTTCCTACGCGCCATGATTAAGAGACACGAAAGAAAGATTGCTATCGTCAAAGCGCTGTGGGAAGCGGACGAAGGAGCGTTCCGCAAGCTCAGCTCCGATCGACAGAGCGAACTCAACAGCCTGCCCACCAGATTTCACATAGAGGCACTAACATGGGCTATCGACTGCGAGTTCCCCGATGGCTTCAACTTCCCCCTACCCAAAGTTCCCAAGTCCACACAATCTGCCCGCAGGAATCAAGATGGCCAGACCATCTTCCACGTAGCTGCTGTCCGACCGGACGACGACTATCTCAAGACCCTTTTCCATACACTAGCCGACCAGGAAGACATTCGTGCTAGGATTTTGAACTCTGTCAATGCTGAAGGAGCGACACCCCTGGATATCGTTATCGATTGTGGCTCAGCGACGAAGGCCAGACTCCTGAAGCTGTATGGCGTCAAACCAACCGAAGATCAGAAAGAAAGGGCGAGGGCAAAAGGATTCAGGTTCTAGGACAATCATTTGTTTGAGTAATGAATTGACCATACTTTCACGACGGGTAGGGCTGGAGCCGTGGTGGGGCAAGCTATCCTGCACACGTTTTATGGTTCAGGGATAAAAACGGAAATCGCTAATGCCGTCTTAATAACTTCCTCTATAATCAGCATCTATGATCACAAATCTAAAGAACGGACTTTGACTCCTTGGCCATCCCCAGTATTCTACGTAAGAACCTTTGTTGGCATCGACTCATTTCTTTCCCAACGGCAACTTGCGGCTCGAAAGTTGAGGCCGCATGGTACACACCCGGCCAGACATGTAGTTCTGCGATTCCTCCAACATACCATATCCTCGTCGCAAACCTAACAGCCGCGTCTCTGAAAACTTCACAGGCGCCAACATCGATGAATGTTGGCGGAAGATTCGACAGGTCCTCAGCTCGACCGGCAACCCTCACGCCACTAGGATCATCCCTGTTCGACCCCAAGGCAGCGTTCCAGGCCAACTCATCCGTCCACCCAGGCCAGACTGTATCCGTGCGAAATTGACTTGCACTCGCGTACCCCTCATGCCGATCGTCCAGCATCGGAATATTGAGCAGCAATGCAGCCACTTTGTGGCCGCCGAGTTGACGTACGAGCAGGCATGTTGACGCAGCGATAGCGGCACCGCCTGAACTCCCGTAGAGAACTATTCTGGCTGGATCGATACCCAGTTCCTCTGCATGTGAGACGAGATACACAAGTCCTGCATAAACGTCATATGCAGCTGCGGGCGCCGGGTGCTCAGGCGCGAGCCTGTACTCAGGGCTTGCGAAGAAAACATCGTCGGTAGGCGAAAAGTGCGCCATGGCCTCTGTCACACCCATGAAGCGGTCTCCGGCTATCTGGCCACCTCCATGAACGTAGTAGACTACCGGTCTTCCGGCGGGCCATGTCCGGCGGGTCCTACGGGTGCTTTGGTAACCTGAAATGGCTACGGAATTGTCGCTCAAACCGCTGATACAGGGGGCTGTAAAGGGGATGTGTTTGTATTCCGGTTGCTGTTGGGCGATGAACTGATCGTTGATGTTCATAGCCAACATCGTCTTTCGCGTGGCTTCGAAGTCGAGAGTTTGGCCGGGACTGGGTGTACCGCTAGCGTACTTATAGCCTACATCGAACGGTGGGCGGATAGGCAAGTGCTTCATGATTGAAGTTTGAGTGCGTTACGGAAGGCAGTTTCAACTGTACAAATCGTTTTTATGCACTAAAAGATCGCGTAAGAATTATAGAGGTGGAAAAAGTACACATTCTAATCTGCGCACATTTCTTAGCTACTTATGTTGACTGTTGTGGAGCTAAACTAGGTTCCAATCCACGGCGCAAAGCCTACGGTTCCCGGGGTTTCCGAGATCCGATCCTAGACTGACTTGTAAGTCTAACAGGGCAAGAAATAAAGCAGAGCTATTTGGCTTCTCATCGAAGAGCTAACGCCGTCTATATGCACACACTTGTCACGGCTGCGAAGCGTACTATGTGGTGACCGATAACCTTAAGCCACATGGTGCGACCTTTAATGTAGTATTCTAGCTTTGGTCCACGGCCCTACACAATTTAGCAATATGTGAACTTAGCAACACACTATTCTCATGGGTCCCCAACAACTACAATATATCTTCGCTCGCTTGATGAGGTTGTACGTTGGTCCCACATAGCACCCCGGTCACTTGGATATGCACGGCTACACATCTACAGTTGCTTCGCCACGTCGGGCTGTGCAGAGGTCATGGAAACACTCGACTTTCCCAACATCAGGGCAAGGCCAAAAACTTCGCAGTATTGCTACGACTACTGTCATGTCATAACAGTCGAAGTTACCCGCCCTAGATATCTCCAAGAAGGAGAAGCGTGGATGATCATGGATCCAAGAGATCAGGCTGACGAAATAGCAGGCTGGTACTCGAACCAGACTACTCCGCCGAGGTAACGATTCCTCCCAAGAGTTAAACCACACGAAAAACTCCCACGTTCTATGACACATTTGTTCTTAGGCATCTATTACGATCTAAACTCTATCCTATAAACCACGTCGATCTATCTCACGCGCTAACCCCCGCAGCTCTCAAGATCTCCTCCACCAAACCTTCACCCACGCGCAACTCTGCCTGCGCTCTATCCTGTCTGACGCCGACTACACTGCTATTTTCCCTGCGAATGCACGGAATGGCACTGCTACCAGCATCGAGCACGTCCAGCAAACTCTGCGCGACGCGCAAAATGCGTACGAGCACCGAACGTCGCGCACAGATGATGTGTTCCAAGCGATAGCACCCACGACCGCGATCCCAGTACCTAACATGCCGACGACTGCGTTTAGGCGATCCAAGATGAAGGCTAAGAGCTGGTTGCAGGGGTTATCAGTGAAGGTTGTGCATTATGGCAATGTTTTTGATGTGCTGGTTCAGCATCATCCGGAGTACGTGTCTTTGGCATGGGGAACGTTTAAATTGGTTTTCATGGTAAGGTGTCATTATTTCCGACAAGAAAAAAGAGTTACGCCGTGACGAGAAAGGAAAAAGAAGAGCTAAGATGAAAGAACAGGCCATAACGAACCACGCCGAAAACGCATCTAAACTAGCAAAAGCACTCTCCCAAATAGCCGACTTGCTTCCTCAGCACTCTCTACTGCTGATCCTCTACCCAACGGCTCAGATGCAAATCTCCGTCGCGCGTGTCTACGGACATATTATGAACTTTTTCCTGCTGGCATTGAAGTGGTATGAAGATGGCCGATTCAAGCACACGTTCAAAGCTCTTCTCCAGCCCTGGGATTTGCAGTTCAAAGAGAGCTTTGATGCCGTCGCGTCCGAGGCGCAGCAAATCAGACGATTGGAAGATGTAGCGATGAAGGCGGAATTGCGCAGCACGAGGCAGGACGTGGAGCAGGGAACCAGACATTTGGCCCTGGTGATGAGCGAGATGCAGGAGTTGAGGGGTGAGAACAAGAGGCTGCAGATGATGATCGAGGATAGATTCAATTCCATCGGAATTTCGATGATGGGTAGGTGTTGTTTCCGAGTGCTCAAGTTCGTGCTGATGTTGTTGTAGGCACGTACCAAGAGCTCCGTATGGATTTTGCTTCTCAGCGCGCAACGCTCAATCGTGTCCACTTGACCCAGATGCTTTCGCTGCCACTCTGGAACACTCTGCCCACATCGGGAGAGTCGCTGCGATATTGCAGGTCCATGCGGGACAGGCGCCGAAACCGGAATTCGTTGGCCCTTCCAGAGATCGCCAGGCTAGAGGTGTGGGGTGCGCGAAGCGACAATAGCGTACTCCTCGTTGATACGCACGCCTTGATGGCCGCGAAGACGTTCATGGTGGACCTGATTGATCTTACAATTGACAACGGGATAACCATCCTTTGGGCACTGCGCTACGCAGAGTACTGGGACCAGCACATGACCATAGTGGACATCATCCGCATGTTGGTCCTCCAGGCGATGCAAACTGGATCTGATCGTTTACTCAACGATCAGTTTCCGGTAACGGTGGAGCAGCTTCGAGAAGCAGCAAGCTTAGACGACTGGGTAATCATCTTGAAGCGATTGCTTTCAGGCGTCAGCCATGCATTTCTGATCCTGGATCCCGATCTCCTTGGGCACGCGACCGACCATGAGCGAGGCTCTTCCATGGAGTTACTGGACTTATTGAGGTCGGGGCTTTCGGTCAATGTCAAGATAGTCATAGCTACGTCATGCGTCAGCCGTGGTTATGTTGATGAATTGCAGTCGTCGAACGCCTGTGTCAAGATTCAGATCGGTAGCTTGGATTGGAGAAGACCAACGAGACAGGGTCAACCAAGGTCAAGACTCCAGGATAGGAGGCGTGCCCGATCCGGACGTGGTGGGACGTTTTGATGGTAGAAAATTATCGTAAACCAACATCTCTGGCCCTCTCGTCGTCCGTATGACCCTGCATACGCTTCAGATATGCACTAAAGTTGGAAGAAACAGAAATCGCTTGCGCCATGTGTTCCCAATCGAGGCGCTCTTTCCTGAAGATAGCCAGCTGTCGCGCGGTGGTTAGGACGTTACGAATCTGACGGCCGTTCAGCTCGTTCCCAGCCAAATCGTCCACGCGAAGTTTAATCTCGTCAAAATTGACATCCTCATCATCTTCCTCGAGCATGTCAATAAAATTCTGCCAAATCTTCTTTCTAGAAGACCTGTTCAGATTCTCGTAATGTAGCGCCACCTGTATGCGAGACTTGAACGCTTCGTCGAAGATGCCAACACGATTGCTAGTCAGGATCAAAATTCCATCGTAATACTCGAGGATCCTTAGGAAGACGGATACAAGGCTGTTTCGTTTCAAATCAGACATCGAGCGTTCCTCCAGGAAAACGTCTGCTTCGTCCAAAAGAAGAACGCAATTCCAGATATTTCCTAAATGGAGTACGGTGCTGAGATACCTCTCGACGGCTGCTGCGTTCGTCCCTATGTCCCCACAAGTCACGCGGTAGAGTGGCATCTCTGCAATCTCCGCGACGCTTTCGGCAGTCAAAGTCTTGCCAGTCCCGGGACCACCGTGCAAGAGCATGATCAAACCATTCCCTTTGCCGGTCGTGATATCCGTACGTTTGCCTGCCACGCCGATGCCTTGCTTGACGCCTCTTTGGGCTGTTCGGACAGTGACCAGAGCTCGAACAAGATCCTTTGTCTGTGCTGGCAGCACCAATCTGTCGTAAGCTTTCTTGTTCCAGCATACAGGGTGGGTGCAGTCAACGAAGAGGTGAATCCATTTCTTCTCGTGAAGATAGAAACCGTATACGTCAGGCGGTAACAAGAGGATTGATGTATCTGAGGGATTCTGCTCAACGCTAAGGTATGCTGGCATTAGGTCGAATGGATGTGTTATTGTCGGCTTCGCAAATCTGAAGGCTGACGCGTGTTCGTGCATTTTGTGGTAGATCTTGTGGTCGACCATGAATCTAGCGTCAGGCTGGTTTCATAAGCGGGTTGTTTCAGTAACAGAAATGGCTTGGTGGCTCACAAAGAATTGGTCCTGGTTGACATTCGACCCTTTGTATGTGATTTGCGCCGTGGACCGAAGGTCCCATTGTTTCCTTCCATGATTACGGATAGATGCCTGTACCTCTGGAGGAGCAAATGGAAAGGGATAGGCAATTAGTGTCTGTATCATCTTGGTCTCTGTTTCGATCGGAGGTACGTGGAGGGTAGTCTCCTTTCGAGCGAAGCCTGTACCATCATTCTGGAAAGACCAGCAGGTGAGGGTGACCCAACCATCGTTTTTGAGAATCGGCCACTCTTGCACAACAAAGGCTGCCGGTCGTCCATGTGTGCCACTTACAACGAGTTCGTTTGGTTTGTACAATTTCAGTATGTGGGCAGAACTGACCAGTCCACGCGCAAAGAGGCTCTCCGCCTCAGCAAAGTCCGCGCCAAACCGATTTGATATATATTTTAGTATGGTATCGATGTGAGTTCTTGTTTCCGAATTTCTCGACACGAAAGTTTCAATTGGGAGACGGTGATGGAAGAAAAACAAGTCGACGGGTGCAATCCGGTGCTGCTCGAACGGCTGGACGTTATCTGAACTGCTTGTTGGTCTGAAATAACATGTAGTAATCTCCCGGAGCACATGTTTCGTGGTCTTAGACTTAGCATAGACGTCTTCGTTCCACCGGGGAGGAACTCCAGCTCGAGCCATGAGAACTGACGCTTCGGAGCATTCGACCGTCCTCATGATAACAACGGCAATGCCATCTGCGTCATCTTCCATAAAGGTTTCAAGATCGAGTATAGGGATCGTGCCATTAAGATGGGAAACACCTTCCAATGAGTCTTTCTCATTAGGGTCGAATAGTGCGTCAGGTATCGGAGGATCTCGGAAAGCTGGCACTGGGTGACTACCATGATGGTCCTGGCTACATTGTACCCTATAAATGATATCGAGGAGAGGTTTCGCGGCTTCAGTCTTTAGATCATCAGTAAAGAACAAATAGACTCCCAATGTCACGCACAGGAGAGTGAACCTCAGCTAGCACACCTAGGTCTCCATCCGGGTTGTTGCTATTTGCGACATCGCCCCCGTCCACACGCAAACAAGTTGTGTCAACTTCTACTTCGCGCTTTTCTTTCTTCGCGTGGTTGCCAAATTTCTCGCCTGGACGCTTCGGAGGCATTTTGGTCGTGGAAAAGTTGTCCTCGCGACTTTGAGAGGCAATGCTCGCTGCCTGCCTTCTATTTCGCTCTTTGTTTGATGAATGTTTCTCAAATAGCCTTCTATACTTCAGAGCTGCGACTCTGAAAGTGCGGTTTCTAGATTCTAGAGCGTGTTCCTGTCGTGCCTCCAATAATCGCTTTTTATTTTGCTGTTCGAGGAGCATCAATTGCATTTGATAATCCTGCAACGCGTGCTTCGATTCACCGTTTAGTGGGTTGGACCATGGATCGATTATGTGAGTTTGGTCTTTTAGCTCGTCGCTCTGAATGAGAAACTTGAGGAAAGCGTCCAGTTTTGTGGTCTGGCCGTCAGCAGTATCTTCGGAGATAGTCGCTTGCACCTTCTCTGCGTCCCCTGCGTTATCGGCCTCCGCGTCCTTTTGTTCGACCTGCTGTCGCACCCGGCCACGTCGCTGAAGCTGTGCCTGCGAAAACTGCTGGACAGAATCTTCGCTCAGCGATTGAACGGTACCGACGCCATGCGCCGTTTCAGTGTAGTAAGCGCGAAAAGAGCCTTCTCCGTCGAACGGGGACATGGAGGGTGTGTGGCATGGTGTCGATAATCAGGCTGAAGCGTGGCACGACAACGCAGGCTCTCCGAGGCATCTTGGCGCCCGGCTGGAATCGCGCTCGCGTTGATTTGCTCCTTCCTTGCTCGCTTAATCGTCGACGATGGGGGTCGTCCTGCTTTTCTCGTATTTAAGCTCGGCTATATGCGCATACTGAGAAGTTGTTAGGAGTGAAATAAATATACGTGAGAATCACCATGAGGTAACACACGAGATTTCTACAGGATTGACGATTAACAGTTTATCTTCTGCTAAGATACATGGGAAGCCGAAGACTACGAACAGCTGCCTCGCGCAGATGAATTTCTTCGATGGATCCCCCACACCAAGCCCCGATATCATGGAGTATCTGGGTGTGTTAGCTAGCTAGGTAGGCAGCCTCTCATATGATTCACCCATCAGCGTACTTACTAGCGCTTCTCTTCCCAAACATGCAGAGGGTACCCTCGCTTGTACATCAGAGTACCAATGAATCATTCGCAGATGCCCAAATATAGTGTCGAACAGGAGGAAGTAGCTCTGATGTAAGTAACCATCAGCCTTACTTCTAGAGTAATATCTACCAGCTTTCAAAACTAATAGCATGTAGTTCGAGAAACATTACCCACCACTACGCGAATCCCTCCTCACAACCGCGCTAGACGGTCTCGACATCGATATCTAGGAAGAAGTCTCCACCGAAATAGTAACGCGGCTCATATTTCGGCTGCGCATGGACTTTGGTGCAAGCTTCCCAATCACAATGCAATACTGCACCAAGTCGTGCACATCCTATACTTCTAAACCTCAGCGGTTTTTTATGTACGGAGCTAAATCAAAGCGTGTATGGACCCGAGATAGCGTGGTATAATACGCGATTTTACGGGGGTTGGGGAACCGCGTTGACGACTGCGTGGTACGATGCCGTAATCGAAGCTAGGTGGAGTCCGGAGAAGATTGTTTTGGGTATTCTGATTGATGCGCAGGGAGGTGCTGGGTATGTGACTATTGAGACACTTGTTCATGTTGGTACTGCATTGTATGAGAAGTCTTAAGGTTATAGAAGAGTGTTTGGTGGTGTAATGGGCTGGGAGCATATCTATAGCATCAGTTTCCGGACGGATCCGGAGGGTGTATCTGGAGCTGACTCAACTAGTACTAGAGCCGCGCATGTGTTTTGGGTGGGAAGATTGTGTCATACCTTGCGCGCGAATAACACAGTCGATATTGTAAGGTCTGACCTTCGCGTCTACTACTAGCTAGCGGACTAACATAGCTCTAAACCGCGTAGGAAAGTAAACCATTCATCATAACCTAGATACTTACATAGAATTTGCAACGTATATTACACCAAAACGACGTCTCTGAGCACAAACGATTCGTCCTCACAGGCCTGCCCATCCATCATACCATGCACATAGCACTCGCCAATGAACTCGTGATTTTCATCCTCATATGATCTCAACGCATACAAGACCTGCCCTTTCATGAGAACAAAGATCTGGTCATCTACCTGAGCGGCTGCAGGTGCCAGCCCAAAAAAACCTCGACGAGTTTCGAACACCCTCCTACCAAACGTCATCATCTTTGTATCTACAAGCATCCAGCTCTGTCTTTGTCTTTCTTCAGCAGACATGTTGATTCGATCCTGATTTACTAATTCCCAATCTATGGCGAATCCACGCGATAGCTTCGAATCGTCTAAGAAGTCTCGTCGCCCGACATCAGCCACCAAAGTGTGATTGAATACTTCCATCAAGGTCTCTCCGGTGAAGTAGAGACTATTCGCATTTTTTGGTTTCCATAACCGCTCCATGGACAGCTGTCCTGAGGCGAGATTCCATTGACACGGGCTCCAAACCCGCGTTATATGGTCGACGAGGGATCCCTGAACGCACAGATGGGAGCCATTAATATAACAATATCCATCGCGTGATCCGCTAGCTTTGTAGGCTTTCTCAGGTTCTCCATACGCGCCTAAGTTCAGGGCTTTTTCAAGGGGATGCATGGATGCTCGGAATGTCCAATCTGGAGCCCAAGATGGCAGTGTACTCTCAGGTTGGTATTCGAAGCATGTGCCCGGCGCCGATCTCAATACGTGTCCGAGGAAGTCCAATGATTGATCATTAGCCTTCATTACAAAGTGGCGGGCAACGTCCATGTACACTGAGACGCAAGATCTCGTATAATCGGGAACGATATCATCCTCACATATATCCATGGCCATCCCTAGGGCCGCGTAGAGCTTATCGCGAGGATCTTCACAATTATACGCTCGAATGAGCTGCAGGACTCGTAGCAATGGTATGCTTTCCCCATCTTCTCTGTCTTTCCGAAACAGATCAAGACGGATAGCCATGCCATCATGGAAGTCGAGACTCATTCCGGAAGTTTTGTAGTGCGTGACGTGATGAGTAATTTCAAGAGCTGCCCTGAGATAGAGCCAGTTAATACTACGGGTCCCGCAGAATATCATTGTGCGCATAGGGTTGGAAATGGTCCCTTCCTGAACTATCCATGCTCTTTCCCACCAAGGCCGACGACATATCACGCGTAATGCCTCTAAAGCTTTTCGTTGTTCCGAGCCATGGGCACCAAAGAAGGACGGGTCGTCAGAAGAGATACTTGTGACGGCTAGTTCATCAGACCCGCCAAATTGGTGTTTAATCTCGTCCAATCTCCACTTCCATTCTTCCATCTTATCGAACGCAAGATCGCTGTTATTTGCGGCTGGACCAAGCCAGATAGCAACAATCTCAGCCGAGCGATATATCGTATTCATAAGTCGAACTTGCTTGCTTCGCTCGTGGACATCTGCCTGGTTGATGCATATTGAATCGGCCCAAAACATCATGTTTTGTTCTCTTGCAAACATAAAAACAGCATGGATGGCATCGGCCAGGTTTGACGTGATCGGTATCTCCGTTCCGTTTATGATGATGACATTTGATCGAATTTTGCACCCCCAGGTGTATGACAGCGCTATATACGGCGGGGCCTTCTCAACTTCCACTGTTACCATCTGGCATTTTGGTTCAGAACCGGGTAGGAACTTCATCAGCCTTATGGATCGATTGGACCGAAGAGGTTGATATGAGAATATTGCCATTCCCATGTTTGTGGCCTGGACCCGTCCGGCTTATGGTTTTGAGCTGAGTAATCGGTAGTGGCTGGCTGGCTTCAGCCGATCGTCCGTCAAAGATAGCGATAGTGGTTATCCAGATTGTTACAATCATCGATTCCCAGTGTGCACCTTGTTGCGTGGGAAGGATGCAGTGTGAAAGAACATTGGCGCAATGAGAAATCCGCTGGCGTAGGCCGTAGCGGGGTCACGTAGGAGCAGGGTGCAGCTGAGCTGTGGCGGAGCAAGACTGGATGAAGCCTAGGGCCTGGCTGAACTTGCAGCCTGCAGCTGGGCGTGGGGGCCAATTCGCGTTGCTCAGGAACTGCATATTGTCATTCCGTAGGTATCGGCGTCGCGTTGTTCAAGCGTTCTAATGCTGAGGTTCCGGAGATGTTCTTTGGTCGTTCTCGCTAAACCGATTGTAACTCCACCAAAAGCGTCTAGATTGCGTCATCCTCTATCGCGCCTTACAACGCCTAAATCTGAGTCACATGAAATTTAGTATCAACAACACAACCTTCCGGAAATATGAGTAGCACAAAAGTAGACTACTCTCTATATCTTGTGACAGACTCTACAGAGGCCATTCTTGGCTCTCGAGACTTGGTTGATGTTGTCGAACAGGCTTTGGCTGGAGGTTCGTATTAGCTTGAACCACTCGCAGGCGAGATGGTGTCCAAGGTGTTCGTCCGTATTCTATACATGTGAATTGACTTTTCCCAGGGGTCACTATAGTTCAATACAGAGAAAAAACCTCTGACACCGGCGTCCTCATCTCAACAGCAAAAGCCCTACACGAGAAATGCAAAGCGCACGGGATCCCACTTCTCATCAACGACCGCGTCGACGTCGCCCTAGCAGTGGGCTGCGAAGGCGTGCATCTAGGCCAGGATGATATGAATGTCGCAGAAGCGCGGCGTATCTTAGGGGCCTCCAAAATCATCGGCGCAACCGTATCTTCCATCGAGGAAGCGCGGATAGCTGTTGACCGAGGAGCAGACTACCTAGGCATCGGCACTTTGTACGCCACCAACACCAAAAAGAACACGAAAGACATCATCGGCATCCCCGGAATTCGGAAGATCCTCAGGTCCCTCGATCAAGGCAGCGAAGCAGAGAAGAAGGTCAAAACAGTATGCATAGGCGGGGTCAACGCTTCAAACGTCCAACGCATAAAACACCAGCTCCTCGCTCCCACTCCGACAAACTCAACCCCCAAGACCATTGACGGCGTAGCCGTAGTCTCAGCCATAATCGGAGCGCCAAACCCACAAGCAGCGTCAAAGAACCTATCCACACTCCTCGCCTCCGCACCGCCCTTCCAACTCGCGTCCACAGCACCGCACTTCTGGCATGAAAACCCCGAAAACGAGATCGCATCCCTCCTAACCAGAGCCGCGAAATGCACCAAAAAGGTAAAAGAAACCAGTCCCCTCTCCCACAACATGACCAACCTCGTCGTCCAAAACCTCGCCGCGAACATCGCCCTGTCCATCGGCGCATCCCCCATCATGGCAAACTACGGCGAGGAAGCCGCCGACCTAGCAAAACTGCACGGCGGCCTTGTGATAAACATGGGCACCGTGACGCCTGACGGCTTGTTAAACTACCAAAAAGCAATCGATGCATACAACGCGTCTGGCGGGCCCATCGTGCTGGACCCCGTAGGCGCCGGCGCGACATCGATCCGACGATCAGCGCTAACTTCGTTGCTTGGACGCGGATATTTCGACTTGATCAAGGGGAACGAGAAGGAGATTATGGCTGTGGCAACGGTATCTAAGCTTAGTATCAAGGAAACGGGAATGCAGCAGCAGCAGAGGGGTGTAGACAGCGGCGCCTCTCTCTTCACTCTCGAACAGAAAGCGCAGCTCGTACAGCACCTCGCCGCGCGCGAGCGAAACGTCGTGCTCATGACAGGCGCGACGGACGTCGTCTCCGACGGCACCCGTACCTACGCCATCTCAAACGGGCATGAGTATCTCGGTCGTATTACGGGGAGTGGGTGTACGCTGGGGACCACGCTGTCGGCCTATCTGGCTGCGAATCCGGCGGATAAACTCCTTGCTGCTGTGGCGGGTGTGTTGCATTTTGAGATCGCGGCCGAGGTTGCGGCGCAGAGAGATGATGTTAGGGGTGCGGGCACGTTTGTGCCGGCGTTTATTGATGAGCTTTGGAATGTGGGCGAGGGGATTGTGGGAGGTACGGTGCAGTTGGAGGAGAGGGCGAGGGTGGTTTGTTTGAAGGGGGGAGATGGGGAGGGAGTGGTGGTGGAAATGTAGAGAGTATGTGTCTGTGTGGAGATGGGGATTGAAAGACTGAGGAGATATGTCGAAGCGGTATACTCATTTTTTTTTCATGGGCACATTTCAACAGAAAAGCTAGAGGACGGGGAATCGAAAGTCTGCACTCCTTTCTTCCTACCCTGTCCTCCCTTCATCTTGTCGTTACGCACTACACACTTCCCTCTCGCAATCCTCTCGTTTACAATAGCAGAGGACCAAACACGACGCCAGAATTCTCGCAAATCTTAACTCCACACATTCCCACCTATCTCGCCTTCCTATACCGCCCCTGACTCATCTCCGCCTTCAGCGCATCTTGCTGGTCCGGCAACGGCGCCCTCTTCCTTACATCACCTCCAACAGGACCCCCCTGAGCCCCCGCAAATCCCTGCTGCTGCTGCTGTTGTTGCTGTTGTTGCTGCTGTTGCTGCTGTTGTTGAGGAGGCGGCGGACCAGGCCAGCCCGGCGGTGGCGCACCCACTCCCCCTGGTGGAGGCGGAAACCCAGGGAAACCCGGTGGTGGCATACCCGGAGGAAGCGGCGGCATACCAGGCGGCATTCCCTGCGGGAAACCCGGGAAATTCGGTGGAGGGAAAGGAGGCGCGCCGTTGCCATTTGGTGGCGGGGGACCATGGTGCGGGATCGGGGGTGGAGGGAGAGAACCTGAGGCGATGAGTTGGGCAATGCGGGAGGGATCCATGCCAGAGAACGGCGGCATAGGTGGACCGCCTGCGTTTGGCTGGGGTGGGAACGGCATGCCTGCTGGCGGTGGGGGGATAGGGGGTTGATTTGCGCCGCCGATGCCGGGGAGTGCGCTCGAAGTGCCGTCTGGAGGTGCGTTGAGGCCTGGTAGTGATAGACCTGGTGGGAGGAAAGGCGCACCGGCCGCGTTCCTCGATGGTAGTTTCTGGTCGACGAGACCTTCTGCTTCGTCTTCTGCTTCCTGCTCTTCTTCCTCCATCTTTTGTCGCCGGCCCTGGCCGCGGTCAAAAGTGCCCTGTGCTTCTGCGGCGGCTTGCCCAATGTGGTACCGGTCGTTGACGTAGTTTGTGTCGCCGGGTCGGGGGCGGGTCCAGAATCGTGTGACGCGGTCGTTGGAGCCGGATGCAAGAATGTGGCCGAGCGGGTGCCAGTCCATGGTCCAGACGGTGAAGTCGTGAGCGTACTGAAGGCTGTGGGCTGGGTATATGGTTTGAGAGGGTGCGTTTTGTGAGTCGGCGGCGTCGTAGGGTGATATAGAGGGTGCGACACCAGCGGGCGGGTTCTGCTCGTCGAGGAGGTAGTGGTGGATGCTACCATCGACGCCGCCGGTAGACAGCAGGTTCTTGTGCATTGGATGCCAGGCCATGGTGATGATGTCCTTCTCATGTCCCTTGAGCAATAAGACGTCGCGCATCATTCGGATGTCAAAGATGCGGGCTGTGTGATCACGGGCACATGTTGCTAGCATGTTTCCTTGGACGGGCTCGAACATGGTTTTTGATATTGGGTTTTTATGTCCATGAAGTGTCGTAAGACAGCGCCCTGTCCGCGGATCCCAGAACTTGACTTGGTGATCCTTTGACCCTGATACTAGCAGTCCCTTGTGTGGATGCCAGTCGACCGACTTGACTTCCCATCCGTGTCCTGTCAGCGTCGACTCTTCCGTACTTGACGCAAAGTCCCAGATCTTCAGTGTGGTGTCGTCGGCGCAGGTGACGAACTTGGTGTCTGTAGGCGCTATTGAAAGTCCTCGCACGGCTTCAGTATGCGCTTGAATTTCTTTGACATTGTTGAAGTTGGTTTGCCAGTACTTGACAACGCCCGTCTGGTCGGCTGACAGCAACCAGTCGTCGGTAGAGGTGTACTCGACGGCACGAATAGCAGCCTCGTGGGCCTGCATGATAGTTTCGAAGTTGAAGCCCATACCGTTCCATAGCGTAAATTCGCCGCTCGTCGATCCAGTCAGCAGTCGTCGGCCTTCGGGCGTCCATTTGACTACGTTTATGGGATGTTTGACTTTGTTAAGGGAAGAATGTACGGCTTTCGCAGGTATCGATTCGGCGGCGTTGGCGACTCGTGCGGCTGGAGGTTTTATATCGACAATGTAACTTGCGCTCGGTCGCTCCATCTCAGGCATAGGGATATTCTTGTATCGTGGACGGCGGTTGCGCATCCATTGCACCGTTGTCGAGCCATAGTCAGTTACCGCACCTACAGATGGCCGTCAGTTGCTAGTTCTTGATGCAAGTTCTACTTTGATGGAGCCATAGGAATAAAAGTCCCTGAGGCATAAACATTGCAGCGATTGGATTGTGGAGCGTGTTTATGCGATGATTATACTCACGTTTCGGTCGAGGTCGCAGCCCGCCCTCAAAATCCGGGCGATGATATTCGCGCTCCATGGTGGCTTCTTTTGCCGAAGTTTATATCTACTTGATGCGCATCAAGTTGTTTATCAAGGCGAGAAGTAGCGACAAATGAATAGGTTGGCGAGTCGCGATGCGCAAGCTGCTGTTGTATAGTGAAAGCGCGTGCTTTGTCGCGTACACCTCCGCCGGGCATCCATCTAGCGCGAAAGCCACACTCACGAGCCACATCCACAAGCCACTGATGACGAGCCACTCTGATAAGCCACTTACCCAAGGGTTCGCATGCATGGTCGAGCTGCATCACCGTGCAGATCCCCGCTCAGAAGACTCCCAACAGAATCCAAAAGGGCCTTCGTATCTTTCAACCCACTGCAGCGAACACCTCGGTCATGGCGCGCTTACTCCGAGTACAAAATTACCACTGTCGCCACGGGCCATGGCCAAGTAGTCCTGTTTCCACCCTTCCAATCGCCGCATTCGACCATCAGCCCGACTCCTCGCTACCACCCTGAGTTTCTTAGTTACCGCGCAGGAGCCATTGCGCTCTGGGGATTTACTGGGTACTACTCGAGTCGTCTCGCATTTCCACCATGGCGACAATCACCCAAATGGCCACCTCCTCTGCGCTTGATTCATCACATGTCAACCGCTCTGCCAACGCTTCGGTGTACCGCGGAAAGGCAGCCTCCGAACAAAAGACCAATGGCACCACCAAGCTCGCCCGCGACACCAAGTATCGACATGTCTTTGCTACGCACTCGTCAAGACGCAATTCGTGTCTGAGCCACGATGCGGACGTGCACCCCAGCTTTGTTGGCTTTAGGAACCTTATGATTTTGGTGCTGAGTATACATCCCGCTCCCCCGGCGATACCCGCGCATGGCTAATAAGAGTAGTTGTCTCCAACCTGCGATTGATGATTGTGAACCTGCAAAAGGTATGCAATTTGGATACCATCACTCTTTACATGCTAATTTCAACAGTATGGCGTCCTCATATGCCTCTCCTGCCACGACTACCGCCGCTCCGACGTCATCACCGGCCTTCTCCTATACCTCCTGGTGCCAGCCCACCTCTTCGTAACCTACCTGATCGAGCTGGCCGCTGCCTGGCAAGCGGACCGAGCCTACTCCCGCATCTCCCAGGAGCGAGATGATGATTCACCCGCCAAGTACGCAGCAGCACTGCGTAGCTTCAATTCGACATGGTACACCATTGCCTTCTTCCACAGCGTCAACGCCGTCGCGAACCTCTACATTGCCACAAAATACGTCTACTACGACATCTACCACCCGGGAATCGGAACGCTGTGTGAACTGCATGCAGTCATTGTCTTCTTGAAATGCGCCTCGTACGCGCTCACGAACCGCGACCTCCGCCACGCCTACCTCCACCCCAAGCAAGCCGATCCGCTCCCCGAGTTATACAAAGCATGTCCATACCCGCAAAACATCAACATGAAGAACCTCTGCTACTTCTGGTGGGCGCCAACCCTCGTCTACCAGCCCGTCTACCCCCGAACCGACAAGATACGCTGGGACTTTGTCTTCAAGCGCCTGGCCGAACTAGCCGGTCTCAGCATCGTCATCTGGATCGCCTCCGCACAATACGCCGCGCCTCTGCTACAAAACTCGCTCGACAAGATCCTCACGCTAAACTTAACCTCCATCGTCGAGCGCGTCATGAAGCTCTCCACCATCTCCGTCTTCTGCTGGCTATGCGGCTTCTTCGCCCTCTTCCAATCCGCGCTCAACGCCCTCGCAGAGGTAATGCGTTTCGGCGACCGCGAATTCTACGGCGACTGGTGGAACGTATCATCGATCCGTACCTACTGGACCACATGGAACAAGCCCGTGACAAACTTCATGCGCCGACACATTTACTCCCCCTTGGTGGGACGCGGCGTTCCCCCCGCCGCAGCCCAGATCTTCGTCTTCTTCTTCTCGGGCATCCTGCATGAGTTGCTCGTCGGTGTCCCCACGCACAATGTCATTGGTGTCGCGTTTGCCGGCATGATGTTCCAGATTCCGCTCATTGCGCTCACCGATGTCATTCAGAAGGTCAAGTGGATCCAGGGAAGAGTCGCGGGTAATATGATTTTCTGGGTGAGCTTTTGTCTGGTCGGTCAGCCGCTTGCTGCGTTGCTTTATTTCTTTGCCTGGCAGGCCAAGTACGGGAGTGTGAGTCGCCAGGTTGGTGAGAGTCCGGTGAATTTGTTCTATCGGAGGTAGAACTATGAATTGAGTTGTTGTGTCCGGAGTCCATGGTTAGGGGAAAAGCTCAAAGCGTTTCTTTCGTTCGTTTGACCTTTTTTTTCTTACCTAGACGGCCGAATATTCTATCATTTCCGCAGTTCTCTCCAATAAAAGCTTTTTTGTATTCTTTTCATACACATACTCTCATTCTATCCATCCATCTACCCTAGTGAGCGAAAAGTGAGTTGAATCACATCCGCGCCCCCCATAACCTTCCCTCCACTCTCTCCTCTCTCCTCTCAACCTCACAAAACATCCCCAAGACTCCCCTCAACAGCCCCCAACATCTCCCAAACCCTCTTCTCCAATACCCGCTCAACGCGTTCAATCCACAACCCATGCACCCCTATCCCAGCCCCTGTATCCGCAAACCGCCTCAACGCAAGCATAGTCTCAGCGCCCCCATCATCCTTGTTTTTCCTCCCATGCCGCCAGCACAACACCGCCTCCGCGGCACAGAAAACACGCATCCCAAGCGTGAACACCTCAGCCTTCGAAGTCCAGCCTAGCGCGCCGTCGGCTTCTGTGGTTGCGGTCTGCGTGAGTGTTTTAAGGGCTGTGATGATCCATTGAGCCAGGGCTTTGTGGAGTGAGGCCGGGATGCTGGAAGAGGAAGCAGGGCAAGGGAGGAGTAAGAGCAGCCGAGACCACAAGAGTGTATCTGTCACATCATCTTTATACAGATTCTGCTTTTCCTGCGCAAAGAGCGCGGTATCTTGTTTTCGCTCTTCGGCGAGGGTTTGCGAGAAGGGTGTGTTGAGGAGCCCATTTTTCATCGTTGACGCGGATGTTGTGCTGGTGCTGGTGCTGGTTAAACGACGGATGCCTTCACGTGCTAGATCCCCGGACCCAGCGAATGCGCGGCTAAGGTAGAGTAGCAAGTGGTGGCTCGTCAGTATCGGCACCGTATCTTTAAACAACACACCTTGCGCGCGGAGGAAGACGCCGGTTGTGCGTGCGGCTAGATCTCTGATCTCGTCGTCGTCATCGTGAAGGAGATCGTACAAGATGAGGCTGAGGCTGAGGATCAACGGCCCTGTTGCGGCTGAGCTGGCGCGCACGCTGAAGATGTGGGTTAGTCCGTGCAGAGATTGGATGGCGGCGAAACGCGTGTCGAACGGATTTGTGTCGAGGATTGTCTGACGCAGAAGGCGGATGTAATGTGCGATTGCGGGTAGGATTTTGGCGCGCTGGTGCGGGAGGGAGTGGGAGGCGTGGTCAAGGAAGAAACCGAGGAGGTGGAGGCCGCTTTGCATGTTTGAGGGTGGGGCATCAAGGCATTGAGCTTCTAGTTTCGTCAAAGTGAGGAGGATTTGGTCTTCGGTTGTCAGGGCGAAGAAATCGTTTCGAAGGTGTTGACTCGTTAGAGCGGAGGCTAAGACGGACTGTGCCTTGGAGATTACTTCTGGATCGCTGGCCTCGAGAACTACACGATGAATGTGTGCTAGGACCAGCGAGAGGGGAATGGTCAAGTCGTTCGTGGATTTGCACTGCATTATCGCGTCCAGTGTGTCTAGACCGGCCATGCAGGAATCTGGGTCTTCGGTCGCAAGAAGCATAAGGGCGTCACCGATACTTTGGTATTGGTTCAACACCATGACGCTGAGTGAATCGTCCCGCATGATAACTCGGTCTACGAAGAAGACTTGCGCCAGCGAGGTTCGGTACAAATCGTCTCCATGGTGGCCGCTGGGTCCAATACTGTATTCCGGGCCGACGAATACTGATAGAGCGAGATCATTCCATGCATACAGGATCGAGGCTGCCTCAGGCTGGTGAAGCATAGTCATACCACACAAGCTGATAATGTCGAGGAACGCGGCTCGCACAAAGAGACAATTGCTCGAGGCGTACCAGGTTGGTGCATGTCTACACATCTGTTGCATCATAGTCGCGAAGCGGTGTAGAGCTATGGGCGGTTAGTTATACTGCGACTATACACGCAGTGTACTTGAAAAACTTACTGAACTCAGTTGGATCGCGCAGGATCTTTCTTAGGAGGTACTTCGTCACCAGAAGCCTGCCGTGCTGCGCATTGCGACCTTCAGGGACATTGTCCAAGATCGGTCCGAGAGCACCAAAGCCTTCATTTGCAGAGCACAGCGATACATACGTCCTCGCTGCCATGTCTCGCATGTGCCAATGAGGGCTTGGAAGTAGGTTTCTCACCAAACTTTGGATCTTGGAAATGTCCCCAGGTGGTCGTGCTTGACGTAGGATCTGGAGCGCTGGGAATACGCCTTCAGCACCGTGAAGATCAAGCGGCGAGCTGCCACCCTCAGGTGCGTCCATGATGCCCTGATTTCCATTCGGATCAAGCAGCTCAAGCAGGATGTTGAATAGACTAGGATAGTTGTCGTAGGAAAACCGCGAGGTCTTTGCACGGTCGCGTTCTTTCCAGTCTTGAGCCTCATCGCTGCCTAGCAGTCGCTCTATCAGCGCCTTGAACAACATCAGACTACAATTACGAAGAGGCCATCTAGAAATCAGGTCAGTAAATACGTCAACGTGAACAGAGCTTCAATGCCTTACATTGGTGAGTTCAACGTCTTTGCGGCTAGTTCAAGACCCTGGCCCATGTATGCCTCAGAAGCAACGCTGAGTTTCGAGGTTGTGAAAATTTCCTTGATACAATTGAGCGCATGTACTTGAGGAAGACGACTCTCTTCAATGTTTGCGCTCTGGGCTTGGACCAGGGTTTCTGCAATGAGATCTTTAATGGCTCGAGGGAACAGCTTGCCGCTTGACTGCGGCTCTGCAGCTAACAAGGCAGACATGGCTGCGGGAATGCCCGCAGATCTCCGAGTGATGGCATCCGATTTGGCTTGAATGGAGCTTAATGTTTCCTGGTAGATGTCAGCTTACATGCGACCTACGCGAAGACCACTGGCGTACTTGATACCACGCTTCCGGCAATGCGCGAAGTGATGGAATACTTGACGTTACGCAGCGGCGACAGAAGACCGCAAAGGTTTGAGAAACGGTTGAAAACGCGCCACGGTGGCGCAGCTCAAGTAACTGAGTGAAGCATAGCCTTCCCAGCTTCTCGAAGAGCTGCGGGGTCATGAGATCGGTTTCTTTGTCGCCTACTGGAGCTTTTGAGATTACAGTTCGGAGAAGCACACTGAGGAATGTCAGAAGTGTTCGAAAGCTTGGAGGCTTGCTTACCTTGCTTCCTTCAGACCTCTCCATGAGTAGCTCAATATCTCCTTGGTGTCCAAGCTACCCTCGTCTTCCATCTCGTCGGGAACATGTCCTTCTGGTGCATCTGCACACAAAACATGATAGACACAATTCCACAAACTTTCAATACTCTCGACGACATCGCTATGGAGACTTTTCCATTTTGAGAATGTGTCTGGTGGCATATCCGACACAAGAGCGTAGAAGTCTGGCTGATCCACTACGTAGCGCAAAGCAGCAAAAATACCGTGAACAGGGCGGCCATCAACGGCTTGGGAGAGATCGGTATGCGCTATGGACAGCGTATCTTTTAGCTGCAATTGAAGATGTTCGAAGATCCCAAGTTTCGAGGAGAAGTAGTCTGTCGTTGAGCTTATTGTCTCCTTGCCAGCCGAGGTGAAGACCATGCCGTAAGCTCGAGCAACACCATCCGCTTGGTCAGCTCTTCCAGTGCGAAGCATGATTGCTTCTGCTCGAGCGATAAACAGAGGAATGATTGCCACGACCCGCTCTTTCTCGGCTTGCGGTAACGCCCCTAGGCACAATTGTAGGACCGCCACGGCCGCATCTCTAACATCGTCAAAGGGATCCAAAATCAGATCCAGTAGCGATCGGAACAACTTCATGTTCCCAATACGTAGTTCGTGTGCCCAATTCAATTGACCTTGTGCAGACTTGGACAGACAGTTGAATGGGACGCCAGGGTCTAAACCAGAGCGTAGTACGATGATAAACGAACGAAGTGCTGTGATACGGCTCTGGTAGGACGCAGTTGGGCGCAATTCCCACTCGAGAAATCGTATATACCAGACAACGAACGTAAGCGATTCCAAAAGTGGATCTTGCTGCTTACTTGTGGACGGCGATAGCCCAAGTTCGAACGTCGCTTTCGGGAATGGAAGCCGAGTTTGGCCAGTAACTCCTCCCTTGAGCATCCCTTTCGATAAAGTAGCTGTACTCGCCCTCAATCGGTCGAACAGCTTCTGTGTGTATCCATGTACCTCCCGGCGGAAGTTGGAATCCGTTTCAGTGTGTAGATGAATAAGGTTACGCTTGAGTGCTTGAAGGACACCACCACTAACGAATTTTGTCACGGAAGTTGAGTATACCGAAAGGAACATTCCGGCGAGTCTGACCTCGGGCTCTGGGTCCGACATCCATTTGCCCGCGACATTGTCGGGCAAATAGACAGCGTCATCGCGGATCTCGATGCTAGTATTTACTCTGTGATCTGTTTCGAAAGTCAGTACGCACTACACATATAAGCATCTCCTTTCGGGACTTCCAGCGCTTACCATTGTCTTTCACTATAGTGAGCTCTTTTCCCGTCGCAATCGCCGCTAGCAAGATTCTGAATTCCTCAGTGCTATTAAAAGGAATCTGAATACAGCTATTCCAAGACAGTTGTTCCGGTAAGGCACCTTTATGTGGGACATGAAATCCAAATCGGAGGTAGGCCAAAAAGCGAATGTACTCTGCAATATTGGGGAGGAAGCAATGCGGGAAAACATGAGTCTTAAACTCCTGTATGCGGTCTGGCCAGTCTCGTAAAGTCTTCATCACTGGCTCTATCCACAGAGGCAGTTCTCTGTGACTGTTTTTCTCCTTCCAATAATCTGGGAGGCGACGAGCTTGTGTTAGGAAGTTCTTGATCAAGTGGCCGGCAGATAGGGATGTGTCATGGTGAACGACCCAAGCGAGAAACGATAGAAACACCGTTTCAGTGTTTACAGCATCTCCATTGGCACCCGATGAATGTTTCAACTGCTCGTCGAATAGAGTGACCAGCTCCGGAATTGAGATCACTTCCTTGAGCAAAAAGTGTGCGAGACCCTGCAAAGCCGGCTTAACTTTGATACGGTCCTCGCGCTCGCAGATGATATCCAAAAAGCAGGTAGTGGCTTGCTTTCGAAGCTCGATAGCGCGTGGACTTTGGTCTTTCGTAATGACGCCGGTGAGAACCAAGAGCATTTGCCTCATTGACTTGCCCTTGGCATCTCCAGACCTTTGGAGATATATATTGAACGTTCTCATCCATATGGAGTCGTTCAAAATTTCTTCTTGTGCATACTGGCATTTAGAAGCTGCACAGTGCTCAATGATTGCACACAAGGCATTTGACGCGGCTGCCCGATGGCTGTTCTCCAAATCCGGCAAATCCGCGGTTTCCAGGACCGGGATAAGAACACCTTGAAGCTTTCTACCATGGAATCAGTGATGTTCGACACGATTACAGCAAACCTCACGGACTTTGCACGCTTACTTCACGCCAGTAGCAGGTTCCTCCGCATCAAAATTGGGCAGGACCTTGGCCACATTTTTCGCCAAATCTCTCAGTACCTTGTCGGGAACTGGTACCTCGGAGTCGTCGCATGGTACTTGCGCCGTCATCTCGAAAAGGCTTTGGAGTTGATGTCGCAAAGCGGTCGAAATCGAGATGATTGATGGGTGTGGTTTCCTAGACGGGTGTGGGCCATGATGACTCAGCGGCAAACCTTGCAATTTTGGCGTTCGTCCCTACATCCCTGACGAAACACCTCCGGAACCGACATCAGCATGCTCAAGATAACAGCCAACTTTAGCGTGCTCTGATGACGCGATGATATTTACGAAGTTAACGGTTTATTAAATGTCATTACACCGCTTTCTGGTTCCAACTATGCGCGTCGTCGCGTCGTGACGCGCTCTGCGCAGACACGTTCATACTCGTGTTTGACAAGCTACACTGCACTCACGGTACCATCGTCAGATCTGCAATCACGGTGCCATCATCGGTATTTCTGGATAGCCTGTATGCTCATCTCAGGGTCAGTCCGGGCTGGAAGATCTGCAGTAGTAGGAGGCAAACTATACTGGCATGCTCTTAGTCACCCTCAAAGTCTTGTAGTCATCTTATAAGACCGGTATAGTCAACTTTCTTTTATCACGTCCTCGCTGCCCAATTTTCCAGACGTCATCCTTTTGTATGTTCAATAGTCAACTACACCTCGCGTTTTATTCGCATCGATGCGGTCCTTCTGTTTACCACCACATGCATCCTCTACTGCAGAATTTTTCGAGTCGTTCGTGAGGATTTCAGCTATGGCGTCAACATTCCGTTTGCGCAGAATGCGCGACCGCAACTGAACATAGCTTGGCAGCCAATCAAGCCTATCATATGCTCACCGCAGAGCTTCCCTTGAGGCTGAAGGATGTTCATAGGGCCACGCGAGGCGCGGACTCACCTCCAGTATCTCATTCCCGTTGATCAGAGCCCTGACCTCACTGCCGGGTCGCTGTCACGTCTGTTGGATATAAATCTGCAATCAAGGGCGATGAGTCTTCCGAACCCCCCACTAAAGGTCAGAGCGCTCCTTTGGCATAGGATCTAATAGTCTAGAGCGTCTGCTTGTTGTACTACTATGGGATTATCGCGTAATACAGCGCGCATCGCCGGGGGGAAACGCGACTCTCCGTTGTTTTGCACCCCGCCCGCCAGAGAAAGGCCTTCCAGTATCGGAGGAATCCGCGATGGATACGACACGGATGTAAAGGATCTGACAAGTTCCGGTGATGCGTTATATGAAGACCCAGCCCCCGCAAATCACCGAGAATGCACTTACGGTCATCAAATACTCAGAACCTTCGATCTTGACAAATCGTATCCCCAAGCGGCTACAACAGTCGACCTCAAATTTCCGATAAGGCAGGGAAATTTTGGAGAGAGATACACCGACATGGCGCCCTCAGGGAGATCTCTCACCTCATCCGCTGTCCCTCTTCGGAGTGGGCAAGCGCCAGAACGCCACTACTTGGCTCATGGCATCACTAGCGAACCTCACCAAGTGAGAACGAGCTCGCTAAACCCTATCTCAACTTCAGTTGCCACGTCAGACTCAGGACCGATCAAACATCTCCAATCACTCGGACAGTTGACTGGATACGCTACAAGTGAAGACGACGAGAAGAAAAATACAGTACAGCGGATCAAAAAGCCTATGTGCACAAAGAAGACCATCTACAAGTCTGCTGAATTTGTTGACACTGAAAGTAGTAGCCAATCGGAAGACGATCACAAAGTCCAGTGCCCGGAAATCCAGGTCGACGAGCCTTCGAAGAGGCTTCAGATACGGCGTCCTCTTGCGAGCAATAAACTTAACCTTCAAACCCCCTCTGCCATGCCAGCCAAACGCAGAGAGTCCATCGAAAATACAACGAATGGTGGCACGCCCAAAAAGCGTCCCTTGTCGCCCAATGTTCCAGTCAGTGTCTCGAAGCGGCCAGCGACCAAGGGAGGTTTCGTTGTGAGCAGCGACGAGAGTGAGGATGACGCAGATGATGACGAACCTAAACAATCAAAGTCCGTTGCTCAACAGCCTCCACGTCCATTGACCAGACTTGGTTCGATGCAAAACGCCTTGCGAACAACACCCGCCCCAGCATCTTCACCGGCCAAACAAGTGAACAGGACCCGTCTCAATATGCTTCTAGGGAGAAACAGAAGCGCGACACCTGCACCAAGGCAGTCTTTGCCGCCTGGCCACTCAAAGGGAGCGCTGCCACGATTCACCGGTTCCGCCGCTGCTCGTGGAGTTTCTGCATTGCCTCAGGTGCCGCGTGACCAATTCTTGCAGCGCAATCAGACCCAAAATGCGGATGAGTCTCAGAATACTGGCAAGATTGTGGCTGGAGGCAAAGAGATGGAAAACCTCGAGCAACAGAGCGTTGCCCCTAAACCTAGAAAGACGACGCCTAGAATCACGGGCAAGGCATCTTCTAACATTTTGGGAAATGCACGATCTATGACCTTGGATGAACTGCCGGCGCTTGTGACACCAAAGGTGAATTCCAATGCGCAGCCTGTTCGTCCGGCGACCGTCACAATTACATCAAGTGATCCTCAGGTTCAACAACGCAGACCAGCTCCAGCAGCGAACACGATATCTGGGGGTGGTGGCAGCTCGGCAAAGACGAAGAATGATGAGGCCACTCAACCCAGAAGTCTTCTCAAGGCCAAGCTAGACGACACGATGAAACCTGTGGCCGGCGCTTCCTCAGACACCAACTCCCATATCAATGGCGACAATAGACAAAAACAGGCACAGGATTCTCCATTTCTGCCGTCGGGAACAAGCAGAGTGCCTACAAAGCCACCTCCATCAGACGCCAGTGGTCCAGCTGCTCCAAGGTCGGGTACATCACCTGGGACTCAAGCTTTTGGTACATCGGTGCCCAAGGTTGTGAAAGCCCAACCCAAGCACCAAGACTCGACCCCGACACAGAAGCAACAATTGTCGAATGTTATGGAAGAAGCTTCAAGTTCATCAAACTCTGCCTCATCTGCGCCAGCACAGCTATCGCAAAAGTGCAAGGCAGATAACATGTCCGACAAAGCCGGTGATGCAGCTGTCACAGCCTCTAAGAAATTGGCTTCTTCACCTTTCAACACTGTTGTGAAGCCATCTAATGACGCTACCACTACGAGTCCGCTGCCTGTGACAAGATCTGGGCAGCCTGCTCGAGACGACGGTCAGTTTAATAAGGCAGATGCCGCATCTTCAGCAACTACCGCTCGGAATCTACCTCCAGTCGTCGCCAACCAATCAAGTGAAATAGAAGCGAAAGGATCCTCCAACGAAGCAAGTTTCTTATCGGATCAAACAGCTTCCAATTCGACAGCGATCATCCCCCACGCTTCATCAACGACTATCACATCGAACAAGACTGGCCAGAAGCAGATCGTCCCCAATTCTTCGGTCTCAAATGCTAAGATACCCCCAAATTCGAAGCCTGAATTGAAACCTCACAGCACTGCCCCAGCGCGTCCAGAGAAGGATTCGGCCGCATCTGAGGTTGTTCTAACACCACCTGTATCACCACTAGTTGCTGGTTCAATAGCTTTCAGTTCGGCAGCCAGTACCAGCGGTGATATTTTCGTTCTATCTCAGCCTCCCAAGCCCCTCAAAGAAGCAGAACCATATTTCGAGTATTCGGTCTTCCACAAGCACTGGTTCAGCGGGCAGGAAGAGAAAGACGGCACGACAACCGAGATTACCGTACGGCCTTCCACTAACATCGATGAAGCTAATGCGCAGGCCGACAAGATGTTTCAGAGCAGCCAGCTGTGCCTCCAATACATGCTGGTCGAGTCTAGTACCAAGCGAGATGACAATGGTTGCGCAGTCTTTACTAGCCACATCTCACCCTTTGATTACCCGTCGAAGAAGTCGCACATAAAGATCTGGGTCCAGCGTGACGCTGTCTCCAAATACGCGAACCGAGCACCCCAGTCATTCAAGGGTACATCGTTCATCTCAAGCACTGGATACGTTCTGCGCTTGTTCAAGCTAATCGCGTCATCCGAATCCGACTCCGAAAGCTCGAGCTCGGATTCAGCATCGGACAGCGACGGAAACGCTCCTCATGAACCGATACGGGTTTATCATCCCCATGGACGCCCCGAGGTGTACACTACGGTCGCAGCCGCCAATCGCGCAGCTAAAAGCCTCCAGATTGAGCTTAGCCACGAAAAGGACCCAAAGGACGCGATGACCAAGACATTTCAGCAGAAGGATCTCGAGAAACTCAACGCGAAAGTGTTGGAGCTGAAGTCGGCTGGATATAGTGAGGAGATGTGCTGGCGAAGCAAGTTCAACGCTTGTGGTATGGGAGGAGATAGTCTGGAGCTGATGGTGGAGAAGGCGGGTATCTGTGGACCAAGGAACATGTGATGGTAATGGATCTGGGAGTGAGATATTGGTATTTTGGGTTTTGCGATGTAGAGAAAAGTGAGTGAAGGGATCCAAGGGTGGTTGTTTGGCATTTTTTATTTGCAAGCGTGGGGAGTGACGGGATCCTCGAGATGACTTGAGGACTCTCATTCCGGTTCATGTAAGATACTCAAGATTCAATGTATTCATTTCCACAGCTCTCCCCCAGAAATCATGGGTTGTGGACGGTGTCAAGATATGCAGCAAGGGGATTCGCGAAGCTCCACGGTCTCTTCCTGGATTTCGCATTTGAAGACGCAGTTCTTACAATGGTCAGCATTCCCATCTTAGACGCATTCCGAAACAGATGAAGTCGAGGAAGAAGCAGAAAGGAGAGGGGAGAAAGTGGACAAGCCCAAAGCGCCAATGAGACCGATTTTTTATTTGTGGGCGGAAAAACCGGCGAGATTGTGTTTGTGCTCTGCGATAGGTCCGATATACCCCTCAAGAGGATGCCCATGAGAGTTTTGCCGGTGAGGGGAGGTGCGGAAAGTGACAGGAAAGAAGAAGGGAGGTTGATTTTTACCATACACTCTGACTGGGACAGTGTACGAAAGATGTCTTCTAGCACATCTACATCCACTACCGATCCGCAAAACACTCTTCCTACGCCAGAAAATTATACATATGCCGGAAAACTCTACAAACAAACACCTCTTCCTCCGCCACCCCGTCTAGCACCGCCGCCACTCCAGCCCCCAACTCGCACGCTTAAAGTCATACGAGCCAAACTCGCCCTGCACAACTGGTCGAAAGTTGACGTTTAAGATACCTGGATTCCCATCCGAAGCCGTGCATTTCGACCACTTGAGGTCAGCCGTGGTACTGCGCACGGTGACAGACTGTCGTATCTCAGGGCCGGTGCAAACAAGGCTACCAGTAAGAACAGCCTAGGTTGAACATAAATTATCAGCCATGGGATACATGTGTCGTAACACCAACACTAAAAGAACGACTCTTTACACCTCGTTTCTCGTTTCCCGCACACCTCTCCCTCTGCCTCCCCTCCCCCCCAAAACAAAACAAACAAAATGGAAAATAAAACTTACCGTATCACCCGCGCCCTCACTCCAAAAAACCTGCGTAAAAACATCCAACCCGCTACTCCCCCGCAGCACTACATCCCCCGTATACGCCACCTCGCGCACCGCAACCTGCCACCCCGCAGAGCCCCCGCTCGACTCGACGTGCACGGCGCAGTTGTCCGTGTTGGCTCCTTTGAGCTGGGTGAAGGAGAGGTTGAAAGCATCGCTCAGGGTGCTGCTGGAGGGCGTGAGGGAGGAGGGGTTCGAGCTGGGGCAGCCAGTGCCCGAGGTGGTGAGGCGGGTTAGGTAAGGGGGTGTGGGTGGTGAGGCGAGGGTTAGGGGGAGGAGGAGGGGAGTAAAAGGGAGGAGGAGGGGGGTGCGCATTGTGGGCATATGTGGGCGTGGGAAGTGGTTGTGGTGGTGGTGGTGGTAGAGGTGGGTTTGGGAGACTGCAAAGTGTTGTGCAGACGCTCACTTTTCTAACCTCCAAACATTTTTGTTTTCGTAGCATGTCGCTCTATGGATCGGCTAGTATATATACTATATGCCCATCGTATTTTGCCTCCTCATCCTCTTCCTCCTCCTCTTCTTCATATACACACACTCACACACAACTTCCACCCCATTTACCCCTTCGTACCGCCTTCTACTCCCTCGCCACACACTCTCGCACCACCACAGAGAAAACCCGGCTCTAGACAAGTAAATATAATACCAATCTCCTTCTCGCCACCACATCTTCTACACGCAATCTGGCTAACGCGTCCCTCGTGTTCCATCCACCCTGCATTGATATCTTGACAGGGGTGTGTGTGTGTGCCGGTCCACGCCCTGTATACCATTTTACCCAGATTAAAGCGAAACCCCGTTGCACCTCAGCTTATTTTTTGGCGAGAGAACGCCATATCTTACTAATTTCGAATCTCGCATCTTCTAGATGTTAGGATACCGCGGGTGAGGCCTTCCCTTTTGCACTTTTTTTTGTCGCTTTTTTTGTCGCTTTTTTTGTTTGCTTATTTCTTTTTCGCCACCGGACGGCGGTGTCAAGGCTCCCAGGTTGCTACAAGGGGAGTGAGATGTATTTCAGCTACGCTTAGTCCCGCGTAAACCTCTCTCTTTATTCAAAAAATACTGCAAGCATGCAAAGTTGTGCGTCAAATGCCGAGGTTTCTCTGATATCAGTCGTGATACTATGAAATACGATGGCTTGGGGAGTCTTTGGTAGGGGTGAATGTTTGATATCGTGTTCTGTTACAGCGGTACATGAGCGCGCCTTGCGTTATGCCCTAGCTCAGCTCAGCTCAGTGCGTGACAAGGCGTCGCCTTAAAAGGATAGGAAGTGTGCAAAGAAGATAAGATGAGCGAAAAATGCAAGAAACACGCGGGAATCAAGAGCAGGAAAGGTAAGAATGCATTCAAGGATGCTTCCCCAAGAGCCCAGACCGACGAAGTGCAGAAGAAAAACCCCCACACCTTGGGAGGGGATGCTTGATATGACGCCTGCTAATGCGTTGAAATGCTCATGTGCGGAAAACGAAAAACCCCTCCCTTTTGCCAAGAGGGGGAATATGCGAGGATGGAAAGTGTCTGTTGCTTCGTCCTTCTCTTCTCCAATGCGTTGTATAGGCAATGCCAACCCAATGCAAACGCACTCAATGCCAGACCGGACCAACCCAAGCCAGACCAGGCCAACCCAATACCAGACCAAACCATCTACATCGTCTTCCTAACCCTCCTCCTCCTGCGTCCACTATCCACCTCTACACTCGAACTCATCGTATCCCTCGTACTTCTCGGCGTCGAAAACCTCTCTCTAATATTCTCCTTGATAACCTTCTTGGTCTTATCGCGTTTCAACTGTCTCTCCTCATCCGGGTCCACGAAGCGATGCACAGTACGATGATCACGAATCCGCTCTTCGCGGTCATGTTTGCCCTCTCTTTCCGTCTTGGGCCAGGGAAACCCGTAGAGTTTGGAATGCCGCTCACAGCGCGGACACTCTTTGCGCGTGTTGTAGCCGTCCTGCTGGACAAAGTCTACGTCGCACGTGTGGCAGTTGACCCATTTGGAGTACTTTGCTGAGAGCAGGGCGTGCGACGTCATGTAGTCGCCTGGTTTGCGTGTGTTCTCGACGTACAGGGCTTCGTCGCCGTGCGCGAGGATGATGGGCGTTCCGACGCGGTTTTGCAGGTCGAAGCGCGATTTGGAGCGCGTGGTGCGGAGACTGACTCGGGGCTTGCGCTTGACAATCTGCTGATTCTCATCGTCAAATTCGAGGCTCGAAGAAAGTTCGCTAATGTCTGACTGGGATTCGTCGTCTTCTGCGGGCGGGGAGGGCCACGGGGCGTTTACCGTTGTCACTTCCTCCTTCACAGTCACTACTCCCAACGTCGGCCGGTCGTGCATGGTTTGCGGGTCGACTTTGTCTTTCGCTTCGCTGCCTTCTTGCAGGGCGTCTTCGTCAACTGATGTGGCATCTGTGGAATGTGATGACTTTGGCGATGCGGCCGCTATTGACGATTGAGGCGACACTTCTCGGGAAGATATGGTTTCATCCGTGACTACGGTGAGGTAGCCTTCGCGGTGCAGAGTGCGAATGTCACGTGATATTTGTGGAGGTGCAGTCAGATTGGTTGAGGGATCCTCGATGCTTGAAACCGGTAGTTCTTGTCGCAATGACGACGTGCTGTGCGCTTTCATGAGGGTGGTCTTGCGGAGCAGATTCGATTCATGAGGCTTGCTCGGAGAGGTCTTTTGCTCGAACCGCGCTCGCTTAGGGGCTGGGGCACAATCAGAGGAGGGGTCTTCAGCAGTCGGATCGTCCAGCGGCCGCTTTGTAGATACTGATGTCTCTTCAGAGCTGGCGTCTTTTTCTTTATGACTTGTAGTATCATCTTCCTCGACTGTCGCTTTCTCGCCTTCGTCGATCTCATCGCTGGGCTCGACTCGCCGCATGGGTGCCCAGCCATTCTGCTGCAAGTTCTCGCAGGTATTGCAGAGACACTCTTCATTGTTGTCGCCAAAGTAGTCCTCGCCATACGAGACGGTAATCTCGTCTCCTTCATAGATGGGCTTCACCGCAACAATCTGCATTCCGTCATAGCCTTTGGTTGTGAGCTTTGCGTTGGCGTCGCAGTCGTGGTTGGCGAAACGCGCGGGACCCAGGAAGAGCGAGCGTGTCTTCTTTCTGCTGGAGATGACCAGGCTGAAATCCTTGCGCGCCAGTTCCAACGTCCTCTCCTGCTCCTCTGTCATAGCCACCTGCACGCCGGTCAAGTACTTGATCTCTTCACGTGGGTTGATGTCTTTTCGCGCGGTTATCGAGGCCTCGTGCTCTGTGATGGTATAGCGGTTCGTGGTGGTAACGTCAAACTGGCAGTCGGGCATATAGATGTTGACGTATCTCCGAAGATGTCGCCTGAACTGTTCCTGGTCTCGTTCGTCCTTTAGACTGCCTACGAAGCGGCGCAGGCCGGGTAACTGTAATAGCTTTTGGACGGCCTCGGCGGGATCCTTTTCCCATATAATATGCTGGCGTATCACGTCGGCGACATCTTCCTCGTGCAGACCCCGCGATCCTGTAAACCGGCCGCCCCGGTTCTTGCGGATAGTAAACCACCCATAGACCTTGTCGACTACAGCGTCGGTAATGATATCGTCAAACGTCGCAAGTTTATCCAGCGTGAGTTTGGTCGAGGGTGCCATGACTGCGCAGTCGCCGGAGGCTAGATGATGTATAAAGATGCGCGAGCCAGTCCCGTGGCGCGTGGATTGTGAAGCGACGTAGGGTTCGATGGTTAAAGGGGTGGTTGGCAGGGTCGGCTGACGTGATTGCTGCCACCAAGGGAACAAGGACGCGGCATTCACTCAATACTGTACAATAGCAGGCGCACCAGAACGAAAGGGAAAGAGCGACCCCGACTATAGCAAAGACGCGCGCATGGGAAGGAAGGGTCGACGGGCGCGCACGGAGACGACCAACACAATAGCGGCTCAGGTGCTGCGTCGTTGGCGGGCTGGGGCTCAATGAGAACCCCTGCGTATGGAGACCCGGATCACACGCGGAGTGAAGGGATACCTAAGCGAGCCGACCAGGGTCGAGCGGCTGACGGAGAAAGCCCGGGACAGCTTGGCCGTGCAACTTCGACATTGTACGCACCCACGCTTGTCGCCGACGCAGCACCAGCAAACAGCGCGACAATAGGAATCTGACGATCAAGTGAATGCGCACACGATGATCCAATTAAAGGTGTGTTTGACGCGGATTGGAGGGCGCAGCCGTGGCTGATTCATGCTACTTTAGTCACTCGTAAATTGCATCGACAATTCCGGCGCCGCCATAGTCGAGTGCGTCAACGTCCTCCGATCAAAACGACCTGCGAAAGTTGGTATGTGAAACAATGGCATGGGGCGAAAGACTGCGGACAGTGGTTGACGAGAGCAGGCGACCGCATAGTCGTGGTTGTGAAGAAACAACGAAACTTCGGGCCTGAAACCGGCAATAGCGTATCCATCAGTGCGGCAAATAAGGTCCGACGAGGTGATGTGCGACACGCGGTAGTGGTACGGACGGCGAAGAAGTGGCAACGACCCGATGGCAGCGTAGTCAAGTTCGACGACAACGCCTGCGTGCTCATCAACAAAGCCGGAGAGCCCATTGGGTCGAGAGTCAGCGGTGTTGTGGCGGCCGAACTAAGACAGAAGCAGTGGTCCAAGATCCTGTCGCTGGCCCCGATGCACGTGTAGAGGAACAAGATAAAGAACAAGGCATATTGGATGTGGGTGACTGCATTTTCGGAGTCTATGGAGCGCTTGGGAATGTAATATTATGTGTATGCCACTACGTCGTACCCACGGGTATCTGAAGACCACTTTTTCCTAAACTCCTCGCAATATATGTCATGAGATAAAACGCCTGCTAGATGCATGCCTGCCGTATCGCTGTCGCCTTAGTTGTTGTCCGAGGGACGTGAGACGTGACCGCATCCGGCGCATACGTAGTAAAGGGCCTGGGGGAAAGTCAGAAGCGCTCGTGCATGCAGTCGGCCAACTCACCATGCCCGTCTCGGCGGTCCGCTGTTGCGACTGGAAGAAGACGGCCTCGTTCTCGCCGCACACGGTGCATTGTTTCTGGACTCGTGGTAACTAGACGCAGGTACAGTCAGCGAGCACGCCCAAGAGCAAGCAAGCAACTGTACTGATGGGGAATACGCAAGATACGCCGCTTCAGGACGTGGGCTGATCCCACATTTCCTCATCAAAGTCGTCATCGTAATCCTCAAACATGTCGTCCTCCTCGCGCATCTCTTGCTGGGGGCGCTCTGCCTGCGGGTCCTCGTCCTCGGCCTCCAGCACAAAGCCTGGGGCCGATTCCTCGCCGCACTCCTCGCACATGATGGGCATACCGCACATGGTGCAGCAGGGCATCTCTTCAGAAAGGGCTGCTTGGGCTGCTTGTGCATCGGACAGGGAAGGACCAACCGTGGGATCTTGGGCAACCTCCGCTGTGACACCGGCTGTGGCTCCGACTGTGGACGCGATTTCGTGGCGCATCACGCATGATGAGGGCGCTTCTTCGGTGAAGTTGCATGTGCGGCAAGCAAAAAGCAGCTTGTTTTCGGATTTGTCCTCGCGGGGGAACAGCAAATTCGAGCTGCTTTTGGTTAGTGGGAGGGGTTCTTTTGCAGTCCACAGCGACTCACCATTCAGAACAGAAGCGGAAGAGAATGGGCTCCTTGCCGCCCTTGACGCCGCTCGTCTCTGCTGGGGAGGCCATTTGAATAGTTGGGCTGACTGAGACTGACTGTAATGCTTTCGTAGCGGTGTCGGTGTCGGTATGGAGTCGTGATTTTAGGATATGGCGCGAGTGTTGGCGATCAAAAGGCGTTGAGTAGTTAGTACGTGTATGACTGCGCGCGGGCCACCCCACTTGCTTCCGTTGCCGGGCAGGCCTTTGTTTGGCAAAGACCCCCCCGCATTATCGACCTGGGACCGCCGATCGCCTTGTCCACCGCCTGCAATTCCAGACGTCGCTCCACGCTGTACCCTCGACTGCCCCTGCAGACACTCCCATCAAGCTCTGCACTACTCTGATTCTACCATAGTACACCTGCCTTGAGTCAATACATAGCCTAGCTGCAATCATGGTAAGCATGGCGCGAGTCGGCTTCCACGCTTCACGTATAGCAACTCACGCGCCATAGTCGTCCGCCGAGACTGGTCTCCCCGAGGGATGGGAGGTGCGCCGCTCCAACACGAAGAACCTGCCATACTACTTCCACGCACAAACCAAGGACTCGCGATGGGAGCCCCCAGCCGGCACAGACCCCGACAAGCTCAAGGCATTCATGGCGGCCAACCATAGCTCCAAGGGGGTCGCCCCTGCCGCTCATGCGCCCTCGGAAGGCAAGATTCGATGCGCTCATCTCCTCGTCAAGCATCGCGACAGCAGACGCCCGGCTAGCTGGAGGGAACCCAACATTACGCGCAGTGTGGAAGAGGCCCGCGAGATGATTCAGCGCTACCAGGAGCAGATCAAGGCTTACGAGGCAGGATCCGGTGACGCCAATGCCAAATCGCTCTCGGAGCTGGCCACAACAGAGTCAGACTGCAGCAGCGCGCGCAAGGGAGGCGACCTGTGAGTGCTTGCGATGGTCGATCAGGGAGAGCCTGCTAACAGTGCACAGTGGCTTCTTCGGCCAGGGCGACATGCAAAAGGAGTTTGAGCAAGCTGCCTTTGAGCTCCAAAAGGGCCAGGTCAGCGAGCCCGTCGAAACCGCATCAGGGGTGCACTTGATTCAAAGGTGGGACGGCTTTCACACGTCTTGATGATGACACTAACAATACGTGACATAGACTGGAGTAATTGGCCGGACATGCAAATACCAAGAGCTCCGCAAGCGAAGGACTCGGGAATAAAAGCCTAATGTGCCGTGATGAGGGATTTACCAGTTGCTGGGACATGGCCCAGCTGTGCTAGATGAATTATGGTCGAGTGTGGCTCAGTAGTACCTGTAATACTACTACGGTAGGCGATGCAAATGAGAGTCGTCATAGCAGGCTCAGCGCCCCCGAAACATGATGTGCATGTCAGCTTGTCGTCTGGCCGCCGCCATGATGACGTCTCTTTGAGTTCTCGTCAAGGCCATGGTCAGGGTCCGTACGACTTGCTACGCGTGCTGACGACAGGCAGACCATAGTACGTCGTCGTGCGCGCGACAGAGCCATGGTCTGTGGGGCCGGAACCAGAGGGGAGAGGATCAAATCTACGGTCGACGATGCGCCAGCCGTGGCTCGTCTTTGATATAAAGAGGGTCGTCCGTGATTTCTCTTTGCTTCTTGTCCCCTAACACCTGCACGCGAACTTGAAAGACTTCGGCTAACCAAGACGGCACGCTAAATCTCAAGTCCAGTGAGTGGGATCGGCAGCTGCAGACTATGAAACACGCATGCTAAGTTGCTTTGTAGAGGCTCCCCGAGGCTCGCTTCGCCGTCGCCAGTCGCCGCACAGTGCCCAGGCGCAAGCGCTGCAAACTCAAACCGTGTCAGCTGAGGCTGCTTTCGGCATCCCGACGACGCACTGCGCCTTCCTAACCCGGTTCCGGATCATTCCGAGGCTGAGCAAGCAGGGAAGCGGCACACAACTGACGTAGCGCGTAAGTGCCCTGCCTTATTTTTTTCCCACCTCAGTCCACCTCACCACACCATCAAGGCTGCATCGCGGCATGTTCTAGCCCCAGACAGTCCTCTAGACTTGTTGCCTGCCGACATGTTCCTTTTCGGCCCATCTTGCATGCTGATGGCGCGGGCGCAATGCCGTGCAGTCTGCAGCCTGCAGCCTGCAGCAAACTGGCTGGGCAGCGCTTCCGGGTGTTTGGGCATGCTACATGCCCTAGTACCTTAGGCGTACCTTAGTACCTTTCACGCTGCCCGCGCACCGCAACGTTTTCCCTGCAGCAACCTGGGGGGGCGTTGGCTATGAAATTACTATTCTGGCCTAAGCTCACCAACCACAGCGATCCCGCCTCATTCACTGCACACGGCGCTCGCTGCCCGTGCAATCTCCCGTTGTCAATTGACGTAGCTGCTTTGTCGGGTATATGGGAAACCGCTGGCCACGTTTGATTCCCATCCACACACCCAAACGCCGCCCGCAAAGTACCCGTACCCGCACACCCCTGCCCAAACTCCACACTTCTTCCTGCTTACTCCGCTAAGCCCTTCGATCACCAGCCCGACCACGATCCTTTTACCCTCCTCCTCCACCTCTTCCCACCTCACGCACACTCGAGCACACGGTTCAATCTAGAAACTTCCGTCGTTCCCTACATATACCACTCACACACTCCTTTGACCCATTGACAGCAATTGTCATAGCACCACGCCAGAGAGTCAAGTTCGCCGCCTGCTCCACTTTCGCCGGCCTCGCCATAGATCTACTCGAGTATACCTCACCGCCCGCCATGGCTACTCCACAGTCTCCAAACCCCATCTATCATAACCCTGCTCAGCCTCGCCCGTCCAGCTCCCGGCGCATGAGCGTCGCTACCCTATCCAGGTCGGCCTCGTACCTCAATGCCGTCCGCAACGCGACCCCCAAGGACGGAGATGCCTTTAGCTACGACCCTGCCCACTTGCGCCACTGGTATTGTCCAAAGGAACTCTGGGACCGTCTTCCTGATCAAGTTCAATCTAGCTTGGCCGCAGTGCAGCATGCCGGAGCTGCTGTTCTGACTGGTAAGTACCACGCTAGCGTCGCCCAAGCGCTCTCTCTGATTGGCTGCTGGGTCACGTTTGCACATCACGTGCATATGCCCCTCGGCTAGATGCTAACTACACACAGGTTTCGAGCGCCTTGACAAACACTTGGAGAGTTCCGAAGACAGCGATGTCGACACTAAGCCTACCGCAGACGATCTCTTGGTTCAACTCGACCAGCTCCCGCCCCCGAGGTTTCGCACAATCAGCAATGCCAGTAGTGTCTTCCAGTCAGACGCTTCCTCGCCCCTTACCAGCGTTTCATCCACCTCTCAGTCAGGAAGCGCGTCCCCTCTGACTTCATCACTTCCTGCGTCTCAGGTCATGTGCCCTGGCTCACCCATCTGTCTTGGTCCCTCGGAGTTATCTCGCTCGCGTGAGCGCTCCTTCTCCACGCCGCTCAAGTCTCATGACGCCTACTATGCTGCCGAGTTGTCGCACCTGCGCACCGAGGCCCTTCCCCGTCTTCGCCACAAGACGTACAAAGTAGATACCGCCTGGTGCGAGGCCAAAGCTCACATGAACCCGGAAGATGTTAATGCCTTTGAGAACTGGCTGGCCGAGAAGAAGTGCGCCATCCTGAGTCTCAATGAGAGGGGCAAGCGTCTGGCATCTGCTGTTGGCATTGCCAACACCGGCCTTGGTTGGTGCGCTCCCTAGTGGCTAGCGAGGCCCACTTCCTCGACCTCGTCACTCAGAATGATGCACGAGTAAAACAGTCACACGATGTATTACGGTAGTGACTACGACAGGCTCCACTCCTTTTTCTTTTCGTCTCCTTGGACTCTTCTTCTCTGGTCTCTGTTTTACTCCCTATGCGTTTATAAGCGAGGAGTTGGTCGGCATTTACTGGTGTAGACATCTACAAGAGAGATGGGCAACACTGGATCTACACTTGGACAGGATTGGCGTATACGGGTTTTTTTTAGACGCGTCTCCAGGATAGCGCGGTTACGAGAAATGCAACCACATCGCTGGCGGATGCCATGCGGTATTTTCTACGACTTAGAGTTTCCATACCTACAATGGTTCATCTCACGGCGTATGGTCCGCTCAGATAGCGAATGAAAATCCTCACTTTACGATTCTTTTTCGTCGCGTCTTTTTTTATCGAAAGTGATACAGCTTACCCGCATTGTCCAACTGCACCGGCAAGAAAATGCCGCTTTGCTGATGCCACGGTGCCCAATATAGGCCATATCGAGACGCGACTGCATTGTTTTTGGCTGCCCGACGCATATCTCGGTGAGTTGAACGCCTCAATCTATCTTCAACCACATACTGACAGGGCGACTTGTGAACCATCCACAAGACAGGGGTGGTGTTGGCAGGGATCTTGTCCTGCAGAAACGCGGCCGGCCACGCCAGACACCGATCCTGCGCCTGCGCCTGCGCCTGCGCCTGCGCCTTTCACCACCCTGCCGTAGCAACACGCCGAGCATCGCAGATCGACGTGTCTCATTTCAAGTTCCAGCTGCGCGAAACAAGGCATCTATCTCACATACGCTGGGGTCATGGTTTTCGACACCAATCGTGACGCACTCAGAAAAACACCGGGCCAGGGTCCAACCTCATTATTGGTCTATTCAGACCAGCATTCACCAACCCACAAAGACGACATTTCCGTGCCGTTCCTCAACCTTGGATAGTTTACCCGAAGATGCCGCCTTTTCAATACGCGTCGTCGTCATCTGTATCTACTCGAGCCTGCTTGCCTCGATCGCGACTGCTGTTGTTCCCTCCAAGTGGACTGCCGCCGAAGTCACGCCTATTTGGGGAGTCCTTGTCTCCATGACCCAGTCCCCTACCGCCACGTCCTACGCAGGTTCAGTATACGATGGATGTTACACCATGATGACAATAACTCACCATTCCGCTCGAGTCCAGGCCGCTGTCGTATTCCCGAGTCGAAATCGTCAGACTCGGAGTCTAACTGTCCACTACCACGATGACCTAGTATGCCTCCGCGGCTTCCCATAGCTTGGGAATACATGGCCGCCATTCGATCCATGTCCATACCCATGGCGCCCCCGCCAAATTGAGGTCCCGCTTTGGCCCCGCGGGGTGACATGAAGTTGGGCCGCATGGTTTTCTTGTTCATCATGCCATATTGCATGTTCGCATTGCCCATGTTGCTCGGCCCCGGAGCATCCATCTCAGAAACGTCATCCTGAAATCCTGCCATACCCATGCTCATGTCTGGGGGAGGAGGAGGATGCATGGGGCCATTATCAGTCATGATGCCAGGTGGTAGCATTGGCCCCAGACGTGGTGTTGTAGCCATGCCATACGGATTCCCCATCCCGCCCAGTGGTTGAGCCATGATGCGCGCGTCTCTCCCCGGCCCATTCATCATGTTGTTGTAAGACGTCTGACCCAAACCGCGAACGCCAAGCGAGGGCCGCGGCGCGGGGCTTCCAAACTCGACGTCTCGCTGACGACTTGCTTTTGTCATATCTTGCAAGCGCTCATCCAGCGCCTCCAACAAATCTTCCTTGAGCCCTTTGAACTGCTGCCTGCGTTTTTTATCCTCTTTCTTTTCTTTTGCCTTGATATTCTTCTTCCTCTTACCCTTCTCCTCGCTCTTACTATCGTCGCTTTTCCCGCACCCCGTATGCTCGCCACAATCACGACCTAGATCGTCTTTCAAAATATACCGTATCTCGCCGCTGCCATAATAATCATGTTGTTCCCCATCATCATCAGAGTCGTCGCCGTGGCTGTGGCTTTTCCGCCGCCGCTCGTGACGCACGCGGTATAGCACGCGTTGACTCTTGCGACAATCACAGTTTGTAGTACATGTACATGCATCTAGAAACCCATCGCCTTGTATCCACTCTTCTCCCGTCGTCGCCTCTACTTTTTCTCGTAAAGCTTGCCTGCGATCCAGCCGCGTCGTCGTCTGCGTTTCCGAGCGTGAACGCGATGCTTGAGGCGCTGTCTTCGCGTCTGCATACGCGCCGATGGGTACATGCGCGTAGTATTCTCGCCGCTGCCGCCGCCGCCGCCGCCGCGTAGCATGTGGCGGTAGCGGTGGCGGTGGCGGCGATGTACTCGTCCTGGCACTGGTACTGGTGCTGGTACTGGTGCTGGTACTCGACAGCGCACCAGCCGGACTCAGTCCAGGCGAGTATCTCACGTACGGATGTCCCTGCGCCCCCTGCATTTCCCCGCCTGCGCCGCCGTACCTAGTTAGATTGCAATTGGACTTCAAAGTATACTCTGGAGGCGGCGCCTGCTGCTGCATGTCCGCTATACCGCTCCGCATCTTGGGCAGTCCCGTGTTCATCATGCCTCCTCCTCCGCCTGCGGCGGCGGTCTGGACGCCGTTCAGACCACTAGTCCATAATGCACTGCCTAGCATCGCTGGACTACTGCTAAGACCACGCGCGTAGTGTGTACCAGATGAATATGCCTCCCCTCTTGCGGGCACAGACCGAGGTCGAGGTTCGAAATAGTTTCTGCCTCCCATACCTCCTCCCGTATTCCCCCTTGTCCTCGTCCCCAATCCTCTCACACCCATCACACCCCCATCCATCCCATCAGCCACTGTCGTATCGTCATCCCCCTCACTCCCCTCGATTATGTCGCCGGAGGGCCATCCAGCGCCGGGGTGCGTGTGTTGTCTTGCTCGCATTCGGGGTCCGGTTCCGTTTCCGCGGCGCAGGGATGGGTATGGTGTGTACATGGGCATGGGTGTGTGGGGTGAAGTCCGCGAGCGTGTGTAGGGGGGGTGGACTGTGAATGCTGTTCCTGGGGGGTGTGGTCAGTGTTGAGGTGAGTGTTGGGGCTGGAGATAGGGAGGGAGATGGAGATGGGGAAGGCAAGAGGAAGCAGGATCTCCGTACCAGATGGAACCAAAACTTTCCCCCCCGGAGCATGGACTTGGACGAGAGGCGGCGGTGTCGAGTTTGCTGCGCCCATTTCGGCGCTCTTGCTTTGCTCTTTCCTCTTCCTCTTCCTCTTCCTCTTCCTCTTCCTCTTCCTCTTCCTCTTCCTCTACAACGCGCCGAGTTCAAGACGAAACTTTCTGTCCCCTCAACTTTTTTCCGCCTACCCTCTTTCCTTCCTACACACTCCACATATCTCGCACCCCAGCAAAGATTAAATAGATGGTTAAATAAATGGGTTTCAATACATGCGTATCGACAAGCGACTTTCACTCCAGGACGAACAGGACTCTGGCAAGATGAGGCCAAGACTAGAAGGGGGAGGGGGGCGTGCAGTAGAGTTGCGGCTTAGATGCCAGGGCGGCGGTATGGACGGTAGGAGGGGGCTTGTTTGCTGGTTTCGCTGTTGTGTTACACAAGCATCTCACACGGACATTGAAAATACGTCTGTGTTGTTTGCGGTGCTACATGTTGCACGAACATGCCCACCCACCATCCCTCATCGCCCAAAGCGCGTCAAAAAAAATACGCATATCCTCGCGTCCATCTCGCACCACACATGTGCGCTTTTCCCACCCCCCTCTTCTTCCTGCTGCTCCAGCACACATAATCGAGGTCTGCGGTTTCCAAGTTCTCAGCAAAGAAGCCCGAAAGAGTAAACTTGGAGCTGGAGTTGTTGTTGATAAGTATGGATGGCTGGTAGTAGATTGTACAGGAGGCTTTTCTCTTTTCTTCTATCTACTATGCTCTGATGCGATGTCGGTTGTCGGTTGGCTTTTCGATGCGAGCATAATGGCCTTCGTTCAGCAAGACATGTTTAGATATTTTCTGGCATAAACCAAGAACAATGCGAGGTGCAAGTCAAAACAGCATTGCGGAACTTCTTATCTGCCGTCACCAGTTATTCCTTGTCGGTTCTTTGATGTTGCCTTGCGGTTTCTTTCTCTTTGTGATGATGGTGATTTTGATGGTCATGGTAATACCAACACCTAGTGGAATGGAAATGCTGGATAGTAAAACACCAACTTCTAAATCCGCGAAAATTCATAGCACGGCAACGCGATGATAAACGCGTGCGAAGATTTCATTCATTGAGTAAATCACACTTCTAGCTCTTTTTCAGGGCATTTTTGTACGGAAAAACGCGTTTGTCGATACCGTCTTCGCGCGTTTCGAAGCTCGTTTGGGCCGGCGGTCGTGTGCGGAGCAAAACTCCACACGAGGATCAATGATGCGCGGGGGCGCGCAACAGAGATATTAGGTATTGTGGTATCTCATCATTATTACACGCGCACACATGGGTAAGAAGGTGAAAGGTGAAAGGTAAAAAGTCATGTGTATGTATTCTGCACTCTGCTCTCTCTGCACTCAACTCTGCCTCGCTTTGCTCTCTACACTCTGCACTCTGCACTCTGCACTCTGCACTCTGCTCTCCCTCAACTCTGCTCTGCCATTCCCAACCAACGATCGCATCAGCATCAGCATCATCATCTGAACTTCATCTTCATCGCAAATTAGAAATCATTACGCAGAATTTCGCTCGCTCGCTCGCTCGCTGTTTCGTAATCGCCATAGCCCCCATTTGCACTCAAGAAAAAAAAAGAGTGTGAAAACGCCGAACAGGAAGAATCCAACGCCCAGGCAGACCCCAAAAGTGAAGCAAACAAGAAAGACAAGGATAAAACCAATGATGACAAGGAAAAAAAACGGACAAGAACATGAACAGACGCAGAAACGCAACAACAACAACAATCCTCTCAACTTTTTCTCTGCGTTTCTCTCCTTGTCCATCATCGGAAACGCGCGTGTACGTAAAAGGGAAGATTTGCAAAACCGCTCAAGTCAGCGTATCGGCGTAGTGTTTGACTCTGGGAAGACATGCGCAGCACCCAACCCCGTCATCGTCGTCGTCGTCGGCTTCGTCGTCGACACACTTCTCCTTCTCTCCTTTCTCCGTCTCCAAAACCCCAATCTGAGTCTGTGCGAAAGAGAAGAGTAATGGCGAAGCTAAAAAAATAACGCAAAGAGAGAGCCAGTAAGCAAAGGTAAAAGCGCCAAAAAGGGGAAAAGTAGATAGAGAGAAAGTGGTAGGGGGTATCGATGATGAAGGGAAAAGAATGTTGACTTTAGAAAATCATCGATCGAACCTGATCTCTACGGTTTGGCTTCGCCGCTGATTCCTGCGTACGCGGCCTTGGAGGCGGCGCATGTGACATGCGCACATCCTTCAGAGGCGGAGGTGGTGCATGCGACTGTGTTCGGGCGTGACCCTTGACAGGGCTAGGACTTGGCCTGGCGGCGGGCTGAACATCCTGCGATTGGGTGCGTGCGTGGGTGGGACGATGGACGCTCGAGCTCGCAGTCAAGGGATGCGACTTGGTAGGCACCATTGGCGCTCCCACTTGTGATCGCTCTTTGCGTTCCTTGCGTTCCTTTTCGAGGACCATGGCGGCCCAGCCCTTGTTTTGAGCAATGTCCTTGCCGACGGTCTCGGAGAGAACCTTCATCCAGGCCTCTTTTTGCGCGCGGCTGTCGGCGTAAAAGTCAATGACCTCACCGTTGGCGAAGCGGATACGGAAGCCCTCTTCGACAAACATGTAGCCTTCTTCATCTTCAGCAAAGCCAGACTTTCTTCGGCCACCAGTCTTCGTTGCGGAGGGTTGCTGAAGAGCGCTCTTGTCATCCATGAGCTTGGAAGCCTTTGCCAAGTTGATCGTAGCTCGAGGCTGGCGTGTGGACTCGTGGAAAGCTGTGAGCTTCGTGCCTTCCAAGCGAAAGAATCGGCGGCGCCAGTACTGGATATGTTAGTTGTATTCGAAGATGCTTTGGATGGGCTACTTACGGGACAGTCGCCACCTTGCTGGCTCAATGTACCCTCAAAGCTAATGTCCTTGACCTGTTCGGCCTCCTTGAGCTCGCGAATGCAAGCATTCATGCTCTTGGGCATGTCATCGTCCTTGGAGTTCTTGGGCTTCGGGACGTACAGCAGCTGGAGGGTGAGCTTGCCAACCCGGTAAGGGGGACGGCGAACAACACCTCCGCGCTTGCTCTTCACACTGCTTGCGCCAGTGTTGTCAACAGCCCATTCGTTGAAGCAAGGGACATCGACGGTCAGAGGACGACCGTAAGCTTGGCTCTCGTGGTTGCTGAGGCAAACGTAGGCGCGAGCGAAAGATCCATCTGGTCCGACCAGGTCGTGAAGAAGATCCCAGGCAGTTGCTTGGTGGTTACGCTTAGCGGCAGCCTGTGCCTCTTGCTGCTCCTGAAGTGCGATGCGTTCAGCCTCCTCTTGAGCCTTGCGCTCCTGCTCCTTTCTCTTCTTGGGGGAGGAGAGGAGGTTGCGGAAGGCGGAGTGCGACTTCTTGTGGTTGACGATCCTGGCAGGTGGGGCGACGACCTGTGGGACAGCTGGTGGCTCAAGCTTGGTCTGAAGGGTAAGCTGGAATTCGAGATCGTCGAGCACGACGAGCTCAAACTCTTGGCCAATTGGGGCGGACTGGTTGAGCTCCAACCATGATGTAGTGACGCAGTGCAGACCGTTGTCAAGAGTCAGTTGAAAGTTGACGCGCTCAGTCTTGGGAAGGGGCAGGTCGAGATCCTTGACACCAACAACCTTGACGAAGACTCTCCCGCGCTCCTCGCCATCTTCAAATTCATCGTCAGGGGCCTGTTCAGCAACAGAGTCCAGGTTGCCAGCGACAGCAGACTCTTGGCCAGGAAGAGGCGGAGCAGGGCCCTCGGAGGTTCGTGTTCGGCGGCCCGAGGCAGTGCGGATGCTCTTGCGACGGGGCTTGCCATTCCAGGGCTCCTTGGTCCAGGCAGCCTTGCGCTCGGCACTAGCCTTGCGGGAGCTGGGCTTGCGTACTGCTTCAGGAGCAGACTCGGTCGGAGTGGGAGGCTTCTCGTCGCTAAATTGTCGGCTGCTTGCAACCACGACCTTGGTGTTCTCGCGCATCAAGTATCCCTTCTTTTGCGTCGCAATGATCTGGTCAAACTCCTTGTCAAGACCAAAGCTGAGATCATTGGAATCATCTCCAAGGTTGAGGTCACCAAGCTTGAGATCAAGCATGCGGTTCTCCCTGGTGGCGAGGCTCAGCTGCGAGTCTTCATCGTCGATATGGCCCATCTCCAGGTTAATGGACTGACGCTTGGGGCTCCGCTCAGGGACGGGAGGAGCATAAGTACCACTGACTTGGCGGCGGGTGGCTGCCATGTCAATGTCCTCGGGAATGAGGGAGGGACGAGTCTTGAGGGATCCACCCGCACCTCGGATGGTGGCCTCGCGTTGGGGAACCTCAATCTCCTCTTCCTCATCCTCCTCCTCTTCGGAAGAGGGAGACTGAACGACAGGATGACGAATGACAGAGTCTGGTGTACCGGGGTCTTCAGACTCTGACTCATCATTCTGAGCATCCTGGTCAGGAGTGACAGGTCGACGGAGGAACTCGCGCATGGCGTCCAGCTTGGGAGCCGTATCCAGCGGGCTTGCAGCTGTCGCCATTGATGCCTTGAGAGGGTCGAGACTGAGGTCGACGTCCTTACCGTCGAGGTTGGAGTACATCTCATCTTGCTCGGCCTGCTTCTCCTCTGCAGCAGGTGAAGAGGGAACCACGGTCGGTGTCGGTGGACCAGAAGAGTCGATGGTGCTCTGCGACGTTGGCTGCTCCTCGGCCTGGGTAGAGTATTGACTTGCGTCGTCTTCATCCTCAGACTCTTGTGGCATAGGATGGCGGATGACGGACGACTCGCGCTCGTAGTCTTCGAGTTGAGAAATAGAGCTGCCGTCTACGTCGGACTCCTCGTGATCGTCATGGTTGATGCTAGCGTCCGCGTAGCCGTAGGCATCGAGAACGCTATCGGCCTCGGAGACACCAGACACTTGGCGTGGGTGGTCATCGAAGTTGGAGGATACCTCGCGCGAGGGGATGGGAACATCGGGGTCAAGGTCGGCGAGGTCGCCATAGCTGCGCTCTGGGCTCTCCTCGGGCTCATAGGCGCTATACTCTTCGTCAGAAGCGTCCTCTTCGCCCTCGTCGCCCTCAAAGTTGCGGCTCTTGACGCGTCGGAGAATGGATTCGCGGGAGATGCGCGGCACCTTTGGCGTCTCAACGGTAAGCTCCGACTGTTCGACGTCAGGCTCGACAGCCTCTTCTTCGACCTTCTTGTTTTTCTTGTCTTGCGACTCTTGTGTTGGTGTGCTTGTGTCGCGATCGCCGTCAAAGTTCATCAGGCGCAATCGGTCTTCAAGAGACATGGAGACTTCGCGCATGTTGAGGAGATCGTGCTTAGAGATACCAGCAGCTTGCGGAAGCTGAGGGAGAGAGCGTCGCCTGTCGCCAACGCGCTCTGCCGCAGCGGACAGTCCAATGCTGGAGTCGCGCCGCCGGCTTCCGTCTTGCGCTTGCAAACCAGGAAGAGGAGGAAGAGGGCGGGCGTCGCTGTCAGAGGCAACAGAGCCCAGGCGCGATCCATGTCTTGAGCCGTTGGGGTTCGCAGAAGGCATGGGGCTGTTGTCGCGCCCTTCGAAAACGTCATCATAGACGTCGGTGAGCGAGGTGTCGGCAGCATCAGGGCTCATGTGTCGCCAGTCTTCTGGCAATACGACGGGTGTCTTGTCGGTATCCTCGAGCGAAGCATCGAAGCTGTCGTCCTGGTCAAAGCTCATCTCCTCCTCGGTCTCCTCTTCGGAATCATAGCTGCCATCCCGTGACTCTGTGGCGACCGATGGATCGGGTGTGACCATTTCAAACTCTGTTATTTGCGGTGGTGCAGTGTCAAAGGTCACACTCTTAGCATGGCGGCGCAACGGGCGGGGCGTCTGCTGGACCAGCTCTTCGTCATCGGACATGACGGCGCTGGAATCGGGGTTGTATTGTGGGGAGTTGAACCGGCCATTGCTGACGAGCGATGACTTGGTGGGCGAGGCGCGACCCTCAGATGGCGACGACTTTGCGGGCGAGGAGAAGGAGGATTGTGTAGGGAGCTTGGCGGGCGAGGTCTTGGACGGGCTGAGGATGGGAATCTTGTTCTGGCTCTCTGAGCGGCGGTGCTGATGGCCCTTGGTAGGACTTTCGTTTTCTTCGCGCATGCCCTGGATAGCATTGCCACCATAGGCATTCCCCTGGAGAGCGGTGCTAAGCGGACGTCCTGCAGCCAGTGGGCGGTCGAGAGGCTGCACCGAGTGGGGATCGTATTCTTGCTTTTGCTCGCGTGCGAACATGCTGCTGTTCTTGACGCGTGACTGCTTTTTGAGGTTTTCGATCGAGTTGCGCTTGGGCGAGAGCGGTGAGCTGCCTTCGTACTCGTTCTCTGACGTGTCGAAGCGGCTCTTGGGCGATGTTGTCTGCTCCTTCCAGAAAAGACGTGGGCTGTGAGTGAATGGCGACGAGTCCCGGAATGGGGAGCTCTCTTTGGTCAGATGAATCTTCTGGGTGGTGTTAGTTGCCGTGTGTGCTGGGCGGGTGGCAGCAGCTGTGTAGTTACCTTTGTTGACTGGTTCCAGCTGGGAGAGTTCCTTCGCTGTTCATGGGGGCCAATCTCGGACAGCGGACGGCCGCTGCCCTTGGAGGGAGAGGCAGTCGGCGTCTTGTTGATGCGCAGCGGCGACACCTACAAACATGTTGTCAGCGTCGAGTGTCGTGATAGTGATAGAGAGAGAGATAGAGAGGTGTTGTGCTTACCGCTTCATTGCGCGACATGTTTCCTGTTATGAGCTTCGCGCTCTCGGACAAAGGGCCTTTGTTGTGGATGCAAGGGCGGCTCTATGCGTGCGGCGGTGGCAGCTAGATGTTTGCAAAGAATGGGCTCCCTCGAGGAGTCGTTGGTGCACAGGCAATACAGGATGCGCTGATTAAATATGAAGCAAAAGAAGTGAAGGTCACCCACGGAGCGCTCAGGCTATAGTGCGATGGAGAAGCGGAGGAGAAGGTGTGGATGCTCTGGCTATGATATGGTTCGGGGCCGTGGGCGCTATCTAGGTGTTGATTCCCGGGATGTGGACATGGCAGAGGTGTTGGGGCATGTTGCTGCGGTAACGTGCCGCTTGTGGCTGGAGGGCCCACAACTTATCGTACTCTCCCGCCCGGTTTTATCGCCAGATCGCCGGTGCAGCTGATGTCAGATCGACTCGCGTAGTCGCATGCAAGTGATGATGCTAGTCTAGCCATTTCTTTCCCTTACTCTTGACCTCTTGAAAATGCTGCGCGGGGTCACTCGTGCGTGTCCGTTTTGCGAGCTGAGGTCGCTGCTCGGCCCGCCACCGCGAAATCTTCAACCACTCCAACAAGCCCGTTTGTATACGCAGATCCAGCGCGAGAGGGGCGAACGCCATGGCACTTCAGCACCCCGCCCCACGCGCTTCTCCAGAGGCCGCGACAACCCCAGGCCGTCGCGCATGGTCTTGTCCGAGGATGTCGCGCGCACCTCAGAACGCACGCCAAGGCGAAAACCAGATGCATTCGATTTCCTGAATCGGACAGAGGCCCCGCGAGGCCTGGAAAGGATACGAGAACAGCGAGAGGCACGTGGTAGCAGACCGGCCACAGGGCGGGACAATGGCAAGAGGAGGTCGAGGGAAGAGCCTTTTCATGCTCTCAAGATGCAGAGTTCCCTCCATCAGGTCCCCTACAACAACCGAACCGCCGTCAAGCGAAAGATTGAGGAGTACGACTCTTTTGACAAGTTTCCCCTCGCCGAACCCATCTTGCGCGCTGTCAACGATGCGCTGCCCGGCCTCGAATACCGCAACCCCACGCCCGCCCAAGCCGTCGCCATACCCGCCCTACTCGGCCTGCAAAAGGCCCCCCGAACCAAGGTCAAGGCTAAGAAGACTGGCCCAGACTCGTTTTTGTTGGCTGCCGAGACGGGCTCAGGCAAGACACTGGCATACCTTCTCCCCACCCTAGACGCCATCAAGGAGGAGGAACTGCGAGACAAGGAAGACCTGGAGGAGCAGGCGAAAAAGGCAGCCGAAGAGGCGGCGTCACAGGAGCATGACAAGCGCAGCGACATGTTCGCCGCCGAGGAGCCTGAAATCAACAAGGCAGTCGACCCAGCACGTCCGCGAGCCATCATCCTCGTCCCCTCCGCCGAACTCGTTGCCCAAGTCGGCGCCGTCGCAAAGTCCCTCTCGCACACTGTCAAGTTTCGCGCCGCGCCCATCTCAGCCAAGATGTCCGCCACCGTCATCCGCAACCAGCTCTTCAACCCCAATGGCGTCGACGTGGTAATCAGCACTCCACCGCTGCTCGCCAGCATCGCCGAAAGCAACCCCAACATCCTCGCGCGAGTCACCCACCTCATCTGCGACGAAGCCGACTCCCTCTTCGACCGCTCCTTCAAAGAAAGCACAACGGAAATCCTCTCGCGCGCCACCCCTTCCCTCAAAAAGCTCGTTCTGTGCTCTGCCACCATCCCAAAATACCTCGACAAGTACCTTGCCGACAAGTTCCCAGACATGCAGCGCCTTGTGACCCCGAATCTGCACGCCATCCCGCGCAGAGTCCAAATGGGCGTTGTAGACGTGAACAAGGACCCCTACCGCGGCAACAAGATGCTCGCCTGCGCCGACACAATCTGGCAGATTGGCAAGGCAAAAGCAGACTACGACCCGACCGAGGGCAAAGAACCCCTGGCTACAAAACGCATCTTGGTGTTTGTCAACGAGCGCGACGACACGGAGGAAGTGGCGCAGTATCTCGTGAAGAAGGGCGTCGATGCGCTAGCGTTCCACCGCGACACCGATCCCTCCCGTCAAGCCAAGATTCTCAAGTCGTTTACCAGTGACAACACGTCTGCCAGCCCGCCGTCTGAGACCGAGGATCAAACAACAACAAAGTCGGAAGCAGCAAGCAAGCGCACTCTTCCCAATACCAAAGTCATCGTCACTACCGATCTCGGCTCAAGAGGCATTGACACCGTATCTGTGCGCCACGTCATTCTCTACGACGTCCCACACACCACCATCGACTTTATCCATAGGTTAGGTCGCACAGGGCGCATGGGACGTCGTGGACGCGGTATCGTGTTGTTGGGACCGGGCGATAGGGCGGATGTAGTACGAGAAGTTCGAGAGGCCATGTTTAGGGGTGAAGCGCTGATTTAGAAAGATATGTCTTTTATGGGCTTGTATGATATTAGAAAGAAAAAAGTTCGCATCAGCATATTTTATGTGGCGATGAGACGATGACATGGAAATCAAGATATCTACCCGCTCTTCCAGCGCATTTATGTCTCTCTCTCTCTCTCTCTTTTTCCATTTTTTCCTTTGATTATTTTCTCCATCGTCTTTTTACCTCATCTCATCTTATCTCATCTCATCTCATATCGTATCATATCATCTCACACCGTCCCAAAACACAATATCCTCTTCCATCCGCGAATACACCAGCTCAGTCCCCTCCCACTTTCCCTTTCCAATACCCCACATACTTCTATACTTGTTTATCCCCTCTCCTCCTTTCTCGCCCTCTCCTCCCCCTTCCCCTTCTCCTTCTCCATCTCCATCTCTAACCCCCTCACCTTCCCTATCCCCTAAAATTACCTCTAAACCCCTCTCTAACTCTTCTACTTTACTTACCTCAACCCGTCCTCTGACACTCACCCCCCTACTCACCGCATCCACGCCCACCAATCCCGGCAGCGCAAGCACATGCGCCATACGCAGCCTCGGCATCGCTGCGTCAGGGCAGAAAGACACGAGCCATGTTTTCTGCGTGCGCGGGTTTGTGTAGAAGATGTAGCTTGGCTGGGTAGGGGCGAGGATGCGTGTGAGGAGGGAGGGGAGAGTGGAGGGGGGTGTGGGGGAGTGGGTTTGTGTTAGGGTTAGAGTTGGAGTGGGTGTTGTAGGGGAGGAGAGAGATGTGTTTGCCGATAGGGATAGGGATAAGGATGTAGAAGGGAAAGTGAGGGACTAGTAGGGTTAGATGGATTGTAGGGTTTAAGGGGGTAGGGGAAGGAGGGACGTACGATTACAACAACCGTCCCAGCTATCTTAACCCCGTCCAGCGCTAAAAGCGCTGTCTCAGTGATTTCCGTTTTCATTCTTCGATCGCAGAGCCGGCATTTACTCCGCATATAGCCTAGATCTTTCACCCCTCCCTCTCCCCCTGCCTCTCCACCTCCTTCTCCCCCACCCAGAAAATCACGCTCCACCCACGCCCTCGCATCAACAACTTCACCAACCTCCTTACACACTAGACTTAGTGTAAACGCCGACTCGCCCAGCCGGCCCAACACATCCCCCCTCCTTGCGAGGAAAAAGTCCCGCCGCCCTACTTTGTCCAGGTACGGGGTGTATGTTATAAACACCAACCCGGCGCCGCGGCGCAGGATAATGTAGACTGATGTTCTGGGCGTGAGGTACGGCGCTAAAGCGTCGAGGTTGGATTGGAAGGAAGCGTGTGGAGGGGTGGATATGGGTGGGAGGGGGGTGAGGTGTTTTTCTGCGATGCTAGTTGTAGTTGTAGTAGTAGTTGTTGTTGTTTTGGTGGTGGTGGGAGGGGCGAGGATGATAGCGAATTGCGATGGCGTTTTTGTGAAAATTGTGAATGCTTCTTGGATTGTGGGGGAGAGGTCTAGCGGGGCGGATGGAGTTAGCAGGCGGGATTGGAGGGCGTGGGATAAGGGGGATTTACTCGGACTTTCTTCCTCCATGATTTGTTTTTTCTGCTAGGAGAGGATGGTGGATTTTTTGGCTGATGTCTGTGTGTGTTGTTGTTGTGAGAGGTACAGTATGTGCCGGGCTATACGGCGTAGAAGTAGTCAGGTTGGTGGGGTGGCTGCCTTGTGCGGAGTACCGTTTCGGCGGTGCGGCTGACGAAAATGAGGGGGGATAGCGCGTATTTCTGGTATGGACGTATGCTTCCATTGGAGTTGATAAGGCGGTAGCTTTTATGCAAGGGGTGTTGGTTGTGATCCTACCGAGGTGCGGAGTTCCACCATGTGCGGAGTTTCCGCATCCCAGATGGGAAGGCTTGACGTTGCGACTGTATGCGAGCATGTCTTTTTTGTTTGTTCTGACTTGAGAATTTTGTACTTCGCATGATGGAAGATGAGGAGAATACCTTGATGAGCCTCAAGCGGGAAAAGCCTTATCAAGGAAACAGAACTTGTCAATGTTGGCAGTTCTTGTCACTGACCATGGCACCCAGTCATTGGTCGTGCTTGTGGAGTCCAGTGAATGAGAAGCTGAATTAAACACTCCAGCTTTTGTTGGAACGCAAAATGGAAGAAATCACTCTGCGTCACATTTACAAATGAAAGTTGCGGGAAAACGAAACCAATTCTTGACCCTTGTAGTGACGCAGAACTGATGATCCGTCCTGGTCCCGTTGGCTGGATAAATCTTCTATGAGAATCGTACTACTCAGACAATTCTCAGCCTTTTACGCTGCAACACCCCACTGTCTATGAGCTCCTTTGTTGTAGGCCATGTGTTTGTCGCTGGGTTGTTGAGTCGGGTGGCGCTCTTTGGGGTTCTATCCGTGACCAAATTCTTTTCAGTCGGCCACAGTAGACCTAATCCATCCAGTTACCTCCAGAAACTGAACAGCCCTTGACGTTGCGGTGGCTGCTCGAAATAATTATCAACCCTGGTACAGATACGAATGCGCCTGAACTCGTCTTTTCGAAACTCTTCCAATAAGAGGAATAAGGCTATGGAACGTGTTTCACGAGAGGAAATCTTTTCATCGAGCTTGCTGATATACATGGCAGTCACTGGACCAATCGGACATCTTGCGGTCATATCTAAGCGTACGAGAGAGCGGGGCAGACCAGAGAAGCTGTATGTATCTTTTTCCTTTGGCCGAATCCTACCACAGGCTGTGAAAGCAAAGAGATCTAGCCTGTATAAATGAAATCAGCAAATGTGTCGCGCAAGTTCAGGTCAGGTACCTACCACGGATAAAAAAGAGTGTAGTCGTCCGTTTGGTTCACATAATCCAGTATACTCATCAGTTCTCCAGACCTATGCCTGACAGTTATACTTAGTTCCCTCTTCCTTAGCGTGAAGCCATGTAGCCAGGCCAATTCGCCTGGATCGTGTTCGGAGCACTGGGCTTTCATGGAAGCCCAAGTCCACGATGGAAAATCATGGTTTGTAGTGGTTTGACTGTACGCAAACGGATTCTGATCTTGGGTTCCCTTTACTACCCATGCCAGGTTGAAATCGGACATCGACGAAAATTTGACTGATCGATTGGCGTTGTGATTGAACCCGGCCACCGGAATACCATAGAAATGTGGGTTTTCGCGCGGGAGGTAAAGTTCGCTTGAAGCTGGATGCGAGTCCGGACCTAGCACATGCGTTCGGTCTGCCAGATCGCGAAGAATCCCGGCAAACGCGTTGATGCTGTCTGACTTGTAGCGAAGCGCCCTTCGGTAGTATTCGGTGATAAGATTATACACCTCGGAGACATAGCCATGCGCAAACGGAAGCCCTGACATTGGAACTAGGTCTCGGAAGGCGTCGCGCGATGTACTGTTTGCCCACTCCTTCTCCAACCGCTCCACTACAAATCCTTCTCGGCGCTGGAAGTACACTTGGTGATCAGTGAAGTAAATTAGGCGGCGTGAAAGCATCATTTCCTGATAGTAGCGTGTTTCTCTGCTGGATTTCCTTGGTCGATGCAATAACGATCAACCCACAAGTATCGTATACCAAGCTGTCGAGTGACGACCATGGCGTCAGCAACAGTCTGTGGGATGTCGGCTACAAGTTCATCTGAGCCGGCTTTATCGGCAGGTATATCACCCCAGACGTAACTGAGACGTGCATATCGCTTGTCTAGAGCAGGGCATATCGTTCGAGACTCACAGTCGATCAGTCGTATTGGCGGCCATTTGCTGCCTTGAAAGGAACTCCCGCACGTTTACAAATGCTCCGATTGACACAGATCAAGGCGATGTCTCAAGAAATCATGATCAACAGAATTCTCGTTTAAACGTTGGCAGAAGGGCGAGCGGAAGTGTTTCTTTAACAGCGAGTCGATGAAGTGAGCCTGCTCCGGCAGCAAGTGTGTCGACCAGCTCGAATCTTCTCTCTTCAGAAAGAAATATGCGGCCCAAGCATAGGGAGTTGCATAGTCTGGGACTGGATGACTACACAGGGGTTCGGCTACATTTCGATGGCCCGGCGTTGGAAGAAGGCTAGAATTACCGTAAAGCCGCACGTAGTCGACCCGTAGTGAGAGAGCATTGATATCAGATGTGGTGTTCGCCTGGTTGGTTGGCAATCGTAAGACTATTACAAACTGAGCGCACTGCGGACAATTCTCTTCGATATCCGCTTCAGATATTCGTCCCAAGTCGCGATTTGGGGATCTGGGTTCGTGTCCAACGAAACCTGATAAATCCAGCCTTGTGCATCTTTCGCAAAGTTGAATTTGAGGAGGCATTGTGTTGCAGAATTTGCCAGGGACTGGTTGGTGTCCCCAGCGTGTACATCTAAGGAAGAGATTATCGGGAGGCGACTGTCCGGTGGAGCGCGGCGATGAGGCGCCCCAAATCATCCCTGTCGGCGCTAAAGTACCTAGCGAAGCCGACATGCACCACCAGTGGTGCACAAGCCCCCATCTCATTACCATCCACTTAAACAATGTTACTGCCTCGAATATCACCTCAGTATGCGCCGGACGCTTAGAAGGTCCTGCGAAGCTTGTGCGAAATCGAAATTAAGTTGCGATCTTCGCACACCCCAATGTTCGCGATGCGTTAAGAGGAAGATTACCAAGTGCGTCTATGCGAATGAGCCGCTGACCTTGTCGCCAACCGAACGGAATGCTGTCGCCACGTTCAATCACGAACCTAGCATCCAGGAAGTGAGCGCGCAGTTCTTTGGTTCCCCGCCTAGATTGCTGGGAGGTTCTCTTGGCCAAAATTTTGACCCTTTCGATGTATACCCACGGACCAGGCTGCCACGAGTTCGTGTGCAGCAACTTATCCACCATTGTAAGTATTTCGCATCGACTCACCAAGGTATGGAATGAGATGTGTATCTCAAACGAGCGACCAGAGTTAGACATGCTCGTGCTGCCAATGCTTGGAAGTATCATCACATAGCTGACAGCGAATAGTCTTGTCGAACATCGCCTTCCAGTACTACCCACTAGATCTCGGAAAGTCGTCAAATCCATTTGTTGTTTCCTGGTGGCCACTTGCGTTGCAAGATCCGGCGCTATTCCACGTATCCCTCCAAACCGCATCGTTAGATTTGGACCTGAAAGCCAGGAATGGGTTCCAAAACTCCGAACTTCTTATGCAAGATTCAATTTCGCTAGTACGGCAGCGGGTTGACGACCCGTTCCGGGCATATGGTGACGAGACTATGGATTCGGTAGTCACGTTGGCTGCTATCGAGGTAACGATCCCTTTTTGTATTTATGATCACAGATCCAGATAGCTGATACTGAGCCTTCTAGTTCGGCAAGGGAAATTTTGCTATCGGCAGTATGCACATTGAAGGAGTCAAGAAGATGGTGCAGATGAGGGGTGGTATACATGCTCTGAAATTAACGAGCCCTCTCACAGCACGCATGGTATCATGGTAAGCGTGTGTCTAACTCTGGGCAAATGTATATCATTGACCTTCCCTACCAGGGTATCTATGATACTCTTGCAGACCCCGCAGTTCGACGTCCAAAACGACTGGGGACGCGGAGACGCGCTTGCTCCAATACCACAGTGGATTGATGCCGCCGACAAACCCCAGCAAGACCTTCGGCCGCACTTCATCTGCCGTGAGATGGAGCCCGCCGTGCGCGATGTGGTTCTCCGACTCCGCAATATCTTCGGCATGTCCCAACAGCAAATTTTATCGACCACTGATCTCCATGATCTGACATGTTTCGTCTTGCACACATTGCTCTCAACTTCTTCACCAGCTTCCGAAACATCCGGAGACGGTATAGAACCTGAGTGCACCCGAAACGCAGTAGCACTCTACATGCTCATCGTCCATGGACCAACCTACTTCACGCATGCCCATTTACAGTCTAATCTAGTCTCACAACTTAGAGCTCATCTGGACGGCAGCTTACAATCATTATCACTCTACCACGAAGCAGTCGCCTTGTGGGTCTTGACTGTCGGGATGGTCGCGTCAGATGGCACGCCGGACAACTTCTGGTTTACAAGCCACGTCAAGGCCTTCAGTACGCGCCTCAACCTTCATACTTGGACCGATACCCGAAATCATCTGGAGGAGGTGCTATGGTATAAGATGCCTCAGGCCGAGATCATCTTTCAGCAGCTTTGGGAGATGGCTATGATTGTAGCCTGACCACGCTACTATTGCATTACTCAGACACAAGACATTATCGTGTTCGACAATCCGCGCACTCTTGATCTTTCCTGCGTGCGTCGAGCAACTACCCCTACGCCGAGAACGGCCTAGTAGAAAAGTTTAGCCTTCGGACACTAGTCCACTTTGGTGCGCGGCGCTCCCTCATCAAAGCCGAGGACGTTGCGACACGAGCACCCCACATCCTCGGCCAGTCATCGCTGGGGGCTGATTCGGAGTTTAAACTCGAGCGGGCATAGGCTGAATTGTAGGTGTATGCCGTGGTTACGACAAGACATCACTAATGGCACAGGTCTCTTATTGCTTCGTTAGCGCAACGGGAGATACGGGTCGTATGAAGTTCATTATATCGTAAGCTACATAACGTCATAAGATTCATGCTAGGAACAGCTACCGTCGCTCGAATATCATGCTCAGCGCTCGACTCCATGATCCTGAATGGCACTCTTCGCGGTTGCGAGCTGGTGGCCTGAGGCCCTCGCGATCACCCCAACTTGCCTGAGACTCGTTATCGGAGGAACGCATTGTGCATGTAAGGCTTCCTCTGGTAGCGCGATTTGATATGGAATGCATATATTTCTCTTCGAAATGGTATTCATGTGCCTTGTGTGCCATCTCGGGGAGTGCAGGCAGCGGCTTGTCAAAGGGCGATGTCGTCTGAATCGCGCTTTCCTCCTCGCGGATACATCGAGGATTCAGGCTCGCTCGAGTGAAGCGAAGCGTTGAGATGAGTAGTTTCGGTTTCCTATCGGCCTTATTGGCGCGATGCCAGTTGGGGTTTGCGACGCCATCGGAGCTCTTCCCAGAAGTCTTGCGCGATCCCTTGGAATAGGAGCTGAAGACAGAGCGAAGGCTAGGCAGTACCTTGTCGACAAGGGGGCGTAGAGGCATGAGGTTGCCGCATATGCAGGCCGAGAGGATCTCGATGAGGGACCACTTGATGACGTCGACGTTGTCCCAGGTTGAGTCGTAGGTGTTGGCGTACTTGAGGACGAATTTGAGGCGGACGATGCTGGTAATGCATGCACTTGGCAGGTGTTAGTAATGACTTCAGTCGATACGCAACGAAGATGAAACCTACAATGACCCGACGCTAATGAGGATGATCAAGCCAACCTTCTTCCTGAAGCTCATCTGCAGCTGCCACAGAGGATGAATTGGAAGAAGCAAGATGATGATGTCTTCAACAATACTCAACCCTGCACCAGTGAAGCCAATGACGACGTTGACAGGAAGGCAATCCCCATCAATGGTCTTGTCCCAGATGGAAGCAATAGGTAAGCATTGGAAGATGACTAGCAGGAAGAATACGGATCCGTGTACGAACATGAAGGTGATCATGATACGCACGCTCCATTGGAACCAGGCCATGAATTGCGGAAAGAGTCGGGAATACAATGCCAGAATGGCTACCTTCGAGAAGATTTGCACTAGAACGTAGAGCATCTGGCAGGCATAATACAACTTCAAGAGCTCGACACCGTGGGCTACTGGAATATCCCAATAATGTAATCCGAACCCCATGAGAGACATTCGAAGGATGATGACGGACACGGCGATGAGGAGAACTGCAGCGATTATGGCGTACGCGTCGTCGGACCAGAGTCGCCGAGTCTTGATCCACCGGGAATACAGCCGCAAGCTGAGAAAAGAAATCGACAGTGCAATGGTGGCGATAGCGATGGTCTTGAGCTCGTTCACGCGAGTGTCCTTTGGGTAGCTTTCGCAGAGTCCGCCGGCGAATACTGTGACTTCTTGAAGGCCGTCAGCGTCTCAGTCATGGGTTGATATGTGCACAACTTCTTACCTATCTGCTCCAGGAAGCCACAAGAAGTTTGCACGCAGGCGGATAGATGAGACTGCATTGTGGTGTTGGTGCATGCACAGTCTGCTAAGGCTGTTGCGGTCGTCATTGGGCAGCCGCTGTCCTCGAACATCGTTGTCATGACGCATGGTACCTGTTGAGAACATTTTATCAGTACCACTCGGCTCAAACAGGAGCTCAGATACAACTTACCGAGCATTGGGGTATCATGCCCAGCATCGATACGACCGAAGTGTTAGAAGAGATCTGAGCCATTGCTGCCCCAATGATCAAAAGCACTGAGAGCAAGCGTGGAAGCGCGTACGCCATGATACCCAGGGACTGATCTGACGTAAAGATATAAGTAGGGATCTGGAACCGGGAGTTGGCTGGGGTCGCACTCTCATATGCGTCTCTCTCGCACTGATGAGCAGTTCACTATCAATGCACGAACGACTTCAAATCAAGCCACGCCACCTTTTGGGATAAACATCATGCTGTTTTCGAAAAGAGTCCAACCATCAGGAAGGACCGCCACCCAATGGCGGTATCGCGGAGACGATCTTCTTCCATCCTGTTACAGGCGGTCAAACCCAGTTTCCATCAAATGCCTGAAAGTAGACGAAACCGAGGGACAAGAGCGATCTCAGTCCCCGTGCGGGTTTGGGATGTTGAAAGTTTGGGGGCGGGAGCTAACTCTTAGGGTACCGCGAGAAAATCCACGAGAGAGTCATGAACATATGGTTCGTTGGTGTTGGCTTTCGGGGTGATTTTTCCGAGCGTGGCTTGATGAACATGATATTTTGGAAATATGAAACAATAGAACGAAGGAGCTTTGGGTTTCCCATATGTGTTGTTCCCATGGCACATACAGATTGAAGTCGAGGGGGATCGGCGTCGTAGGCTTGGCCGGGTTAGGTCGTCGATTACTTCTGCAGTTTTGGTAATGAGGAAATTCGTGCAGAAAAGCAGCGCACTTTTGGTTGCTAGAACGTCGCACAGTGTCGGACGCGATGTGTCGAACTAGGAAAGGTGAGTATACACTTGGGCAGGTACCATTCACGGCGCTAGGCTCGAGGTAGAAAGTCTTTGCCGGCCGCAATGGCATATGCCCTTAAATTTGCTGCAGGAGTCTAAGTGCGTGTTCCTGCGTTTCTATATTCGGAGATTGTAGACCATGGCTTTCCTTTTTTCGTTGTACTTGATGCGCGTCTGATCTTGCGATTGGGGCGCGTTGCTCCTGGACCCTTAGCTTCGCTGACGCAGTGCTAGCACTTAAACAATCGTAATCATTAGCAACGACTAGACGGCAGTGCAGAGAAGAAAATTGATAAGAAAATCGGATTACCCTACGCTCGAGACCGTGAAGTGGAGAAGTGGCCAACTGCCGGTGGGCGCGGTTGAGTAGCGCGTCATCTGGAACGTGGCTGTTTCGCATTAGCGTGAGGGCCAATCGTGTTAATCCGATTACGGCCGAACTGAATCCTCGTGGGCAACCAAAGACAATAAACTTTCTCCTATATCCTACCTTTCAGATCTCAACGAAGTCTGCACTCGATCCCATGGGGTGTCATTCCTGGACGGCTATGTCCGCTGCGAGAACTAGCATCCGATTACGATCATCCGTCACCTCATCTCTAGCACTCACAAGTAACCATTTAGTTAATTCCCTTGATTACGAAACTGGAGTCGCGATATCGTCTCGGGACTGCCATGTGACTTGAAAGACGAGATTGAAGCAGTGAGCAGTCTTTCAGGGCTTCCAGCGCCTGCATTTCCTCCTACAATAGAGTTTGACGCGAAAGCCTCCGCCCAGCTGCTAACCACACTAAACTCCGGGACCTCGGACTGACAACTACACCTAGACTGGCATGATGGTGTTATCGGCAATGTGTGGCATTGCGTGACCGCACTATGGCCTACATGCCGAGTCCTGTTGCCCGTCACACACGCATATTTGTGTCAAATTGATGGCACATCCAGCTGAACAGTGCCTTCCCGTACCTCAACGCACGACGGCCCATAGATAGTTCACCACAAACAAGATATAATGGTCTCTCCAGATCTGCGTTTCAGGGAGACATGCTCTTCACACTGACATTTGACGTGTGTAGCCATTTGAAAATGGAGCGGGACTAATGCGAGCGCGACATCTGGCCACATCAGCAAGCCGTGCACCCTAAGCAGATGGCAGTTGTCAGAACTTGGCTCTAAGCAATCCCGAACGCGCCCGTGTCCGCGTCCGCGTCCGATCGTCGCTATCGTGAATGACAAATCGATTTCTCTATTCTGTCGTCTTCGGATCCACCAACGGGTTTCTGCGCTTGTATTTTGTACCAGAATGGCTTCGGTAGTGACGGCTACATCTAGCTGTCACTATACCTGTTCGTACCTGTGTATTTCAACTTACTCGACTACCCCATTGCTGTATATCTGTACACCGTTTAGCACGCCACATCACAGTGACATCTCCCATCTTCCCTTGCTTCCTCGTCAGGCTACAGGATACCCCGTTTTAGACCCACGTCAGACTTCGGCGTCCCATCGTCATGACCCAATTCGATCGTGGACGCATCACGCACCCAGCCTAGTCGTTGTGGGTCTGGCAATAATCATCCATGGGTGACGAACGTCGTGTGCGGGGATAGTGAATGCCAATAGAAATCCGTTAGACATCTTGTCGAAGCCCCTCAATCAGGCTCCCAGCGCATGAGTGCTCCTTGAGGCAACCTACCTGTATGTTAATCACGCATATCCTACTTTCGGCTCATGTGCAAGTTGCAGGGCTTCAATGAGGCGCGGGAATGCATACTATCGGGGAACCACTAAGCCACAAAGACGCGGAAGACTTCTTCTTGATGCCCTATCACAGCATCATCATAGCGACGACCTACGACGTCTACTACACCTCCAAAGCAGTCAAATTGTTTCAGGACCTAGACAATAGCCGATTGGTCAACCATGCGCTATCTGAGCGCAAAGATTGCGAATTATAACGCCATTCTTGCATAATCGCTGTGGTAATCATCTATATCTGGACGAGATGAATCATCATTACATTGGCGTCGTCATCGAGACTTCCGAGGGCCGTCTTCGCAGCGCCGGGAAGCAGCGTTGGACAAAACGATCAAGGCTTGCCTCGAGTATGAGGGTAGGAAAGCGAATAATTCTGGGGCTGGAGTCAGGGCCATTGAGTACACGGAGAACTACTACTACTGCGTCTATTTTAGCCCGGACTGATCTCAAAATGAGCATGCAGGCTATCCTGTTGCCAACAATGGCACTGTAATTGTTCATCTGATGATCGTTATTGGGGTACTGCCAGATCGAGGCAGGGCTTAGTGATACTATCAGCCGCAGACTAATCAGTTGGTTTCATGTTATCATCCTCTTACAAAGGCTGTTGTAAGGAGATGCAGGGCGATTGTTGGGGTTGTATGTTTTGGTAGAGCCACGTGGGGCTACAAGCCGGGGCATTATTAGGCCGGGCCTAGAAGCTATGACGTCGATCAGCCCCTTCCTTCATGCCCTGCCTCACCTGAACCTGGGCGGCGATCAGGACCCCGTCACCTAACCTGCAGACGATCATTTTAGAAACCGCCGATATTCATGCACAATCATGTTCACGTTTGCGAATGATTGCGACGCGTCTCCCAGTACACCTGGTAAGGCCAAGACGTCATCGATCATGACAACCAGCATTTTTGACCACCCGAGGCAGGCGGCGTTGTCATTTTGGACACATCAAAGCAGGCTCGAAGTAGCGAGATTATGTTTCTTGGATTTAATTCCTTTGCTCCAATCACCAACACGGTATGTCAGGTAGGTCGCAGATTCAGCGAAGAGGCTAAAAGACCCGAGAAAGTTGCCTAGCTTGTGGCCGAGATAGCGCAAAATCCTCCCTTCAGATGGGCCAGATACCCGGCTATGAAATGTACTCACCGACGAGCTTATGGCATCCCATTATCTGGGTCGGATGTTCCGCAATCAAACTCAACTCTTTTCGGGTCTCGATTACACAGGTACCTGGGAGAGGCAATCATCGTTATCTATTACGAAATCTGCAGGGCGCGTAGGTCTTCCTTGCTTGCAAACGATGATTAATATTCAGTACCACGCCAAGTAGTCAAGACACACCTCGGGATCAAATCAACGTATCATAGCAACGAGACACTCGGCACTAATGGATCTAAATGTCAGCATCGGAGCTCCGCTTGCGCAAAAACCAATCTCGTTCACCGTAAACTTCGTACTAGGCATCTGACGGGGTGATTACATTCCGATTTGGAGAGTGACAGCAAACGGCCCGATCAAGCGAAACTAGCAGCCGTTCTGTGAACAAGGGTTTACGGCCGTAACAACCTGTACCGCATTGCGCAGAAGAAAGTGAGCGGTTCGACGTCTCCCCGAAAAGAACATTCACAAGATGGCGCACAGATTATGTTCGGTTCTATTACCAAGCCACTTTGATAGGAGACGCGCTTTCCATAGACTATATGGACCTCCACTATGGCCTTTGAAGATGAGCTATTCGACAACATTTCATCTCCCAACACCTTTCACGGCTTCAAGACCTGATTAACCTTCTAATTTCGTCACCTCTCCCAATTTACTAATAGCGGTCTCGATAGTGTCACGGATCAAATGGAGCCGATAGAGACGAGCCCCGGCTCTAGCACCGAGCGTGTCGACGACGATTCTATATCCACACCCAAAACCTCCCCACGCGAAAGTGATACATGGCCGATCAGTCGTGAAGTCGAGTTACTTCGCGAGAGGAACGAGGCCGACAATGGAAAGCCGCGGAGGCTTGGTGTAACATGGAAGAACTTGACCGTCAAGGGCGTCAGCAACGACTCCATGTTCAACGAGAATGTAATATCGCAACTAATACCTTTTGGTCTGGGTGGCCAAAAAGCGCCTTTAAAGACCATCATCGATAACTCTTCTGGCTGCGTAAAGCCCGGCGGTGAGTACACGGGTGGAATAATGCAGAGCGATGGACACTGACAGACTCCCAGAGATGTTGCTTGTATTAGGAAACCCGGGAGCTGGCTGTACATCACTGCTCAATATATTATCCAATCATCGCTTAGGGTACGCGGAGGTTGATGGAGACGTCTCATTTGGAGCTATGTCGAGCGATGAAGCCAAGGAGTATCGTGGTCAAATAAGTACGTACCCTGCTTAAAGTTGTGAGCCGCAGCAGTATCTAACAGCAGCAGTTATGAACACCGAAGATGAGATTTTCTTTCCGACAATGTCCGTCGGTGCTACTCTCGATTTTGCCACAAGAATGAAGGTGCCGTACAAGCTACCGCCTGACATCCAGTCTGCGGAAGAATACGCACGAGTCTACAAAGAGTTCCTTCTCAAGTCGCTAGGTATCGAGCACACACACGACACCAAGGTCGGAGACGAGTACATCCGAGGTGTCTCGGGTGGTGAGCGGAAACGTGTCTCCATTCTCGAGTGTCTTGCCACGCGCGGCAGCGTCTTCTGCTGGGACAACTCAACACGCGGTCTTGATGCTGGGTCCGCTTTGGATTGGACCAAAGCCATGCGCGCTATGACAGACATACTGGGCCTGACTACTATTGCAACCCTGTATCAGGCTGGCAACGGCATCTTTGAACAGTTCGACAAAGTCCTCATTCTCGACGAAGGAAAGCAAATTTACTATGGTCCACGAGAGGAAGCAGTCCCTTTCATGCAGAGTCTCGGCTTTCTCTGTGACCCAGCAGCAAACCAGGGAGACTTCCTCACAAGCGTCACCACTCCTGAAGTTCGCGCTATCGCGGATGGCTATGAGAAGAACTTCCCACGCAACGGCGAGGAAGTACGCGCTGCCTACGAGAGCTCGCCCATCTACTCGAAGATGATGGCCGAGCTAGACTACCCCAATACAGACGAGGCACGACAAAATACCATCGATTTCCAAGAGATGGAGGCTCGCGACAAGCATAAGTCTCTCCCAAAGCATACAACAGTAACTACAAGCTTCTACTCCCAAGTAAAGGCCGCGGTCACTCGCCAGTATCAGATATTGTGGGGTGACAAGCCGACACTCATCGTCAAGCAAGTCTCTACACTCATCCAGGCCCTCGTCGCAGGATCTCTCTTCTATGCAGCCCCGGACCACTCTGCTGGTCTTTTCCTCAAGGGAGGTGCGCTATTCTTCTGTCTACTTTACCCAGCGTATATGGGACTCTCGGAAGTTACGGATTCCTTCACAGGTAGGCCCGTTTTGGCCAAACATCGATCTTTTGCGCTCCACTACCCCGCTGCTTTCGTCATTGCTCAGGTGGCCGTCGATATCCCGTTGTTTCTCTTCCAGATGACGCATTTCGGAATCGTCATCTACTTCATGGTCGGGCTCCGAACTACCGCCGAAGCCTTTTTCACATTCTGGATCATCATCATCATGTCGGCTTTGGCCATGACGGCATTTTTCCGCATGGTCGGCGCTGCCTTTCCAACTTTCGACGCTGCCACCAAGGCATCAGGTCTCACCGTCTCAGCGCTCTTCATGTACATGGGATACATGATCATCAAGCAAGAGATGAAGCCTTGGTTTGTTTGGATTTACTGGATCAACCCCATGGCCTATGGTTTTGAAGCGCTGCTGGGTAACGAATTTCATGACCAGCAAGTCCCCTGCGTTGGCCCCAACATCATTCCCAATGGTCCAGGATACATGGCTGGAGAGGGTGGTCAAGCATGTGCTGGTGTCGGTGGAGCGCGACCTGGAGCTACGAGTGTATCAGGCGACGACTACCTCGGCTACCTCTCCTACAATCACAGTCATCTCTGGCGCAACTTTGGCATTCTCTGCGCATGGTGGATCTTCTTCGTCGCCGCTACAATTTTCTTCACTTCCAGGTGGAAGGAGATGGGCGAGGGCGGCCGTGGACTCCTCATACCCCGAGAGAAGCAGAAGAAGTCCAAGCACCTCCAGCCCGCCGATGAGGAGTCTCAAGCAGTCGAGAAGCCCAATGCCAGCTCTGACTCCGCGACCTCCGAGGACACACTCACCAACCAGCTCGTTCGCAACACCTCGATTTTCACATGGAAGAACCTTACGTACACAGTCAAAACTCCATCCGGTGACCGAGTCCTCCTTGACAATGTGCAAGGTTTCGTGAAGCCTGGTACGCTTGGAGCTTTAATGGGATCGTCTGGTGTAAGTAGTCTCTCTGAATTCCTCCAAGCAGTATAATGACTCCAATATCTAGGCCGGTAAAACCACATTACTCGATGTTCTTGCTCAGCGCAAAACTGATGGTGAGATCCATGGCTCTATCATGGTCGATGGTCGCGATCTTCCGATTTCATTCCAGCGCTCTGCCGGATATGTCGAACAAATGGATGTACACGAGTCGCTATCCACGGTACGCGAGGCTCTTGAGTTCTCTGCCCTCCTCCGACAGTCGCGCGAGACGCCCCGAGAAGAGAAGCTCCGCTACGTTGACACTATCATCGACCTTCTGCAACTCCATGATATCGAGCACACCTTGATTGGCCGACCCGGCGCCGGACTCTCCATAGAGCAGCGCAAACGATTGACTATCGGCGTCGAATTGGTGTCAAAGCCCAGCATCCTCATCTTTCTCGACGAGCCGACATCCGGCCTTGATGGACAGGCTGCTATCACTACGGTGCGATTCTTGCGCAAGCTCGCCGAAGTCGGACAAGCTGTTCTAGTAACCATCCATCAACCATCGGCACAACTATTTGCGGAATTCGATACCTTGCTCCTTCTCTCCAAGGGTGGAAAGACTGTCTACTTTGGAGACATTGGCGACAATGCCAACACTGTCAAGAACTACTTTGCTGGCCATGGAGCGCCGTGTCCACGTGAAGCCAACCCCGCTGAGCACATGATCGAGGTTGTATCTGGCAGCTTGGCCAAGGGCAAGGATTGGAACAAGATCTGGCTCGAATCGCAACAGTACGAGAAAATGACCGAGGAGCTCGACAACATCATCGCTGATGCGGCTGCCCGCGAACCTGGTACTGTTGACGATGGCCACGAGTTTGCAGCGCCCATGTGGGAGCAGATCAAGATTGTCACACACCGCATGAACGTCTCGCTCTTCCGTGACACCGAATACGTAAACAACAAGGTCATCATGCACATTCTCCTAGCACTACTCAACGGTTTCACCTTCTGGATGATAGGTGATACCCTTGGAGACCTGCAGCTCCGACTCTTTACTGTCTTCAGTTTCATCTTCGTCGCTCCTGGTGTCATCTCCCAGCTCCAACCTCTCTTCATCAAGCGCCGCGACGTCTACGAGACACGTGAGAAGAAGAGTAAGACCTATCACTGGGCGCCGTTCGTGACTGGATTGATTGTTTCGGAGCTTCCGTACTTGGTCATTTGTGCCGTCATGTATTATGTGTGCTGGTACTTTACTGCGGGCCTGCCTGGCGCCACCAAATATGCGGGCAGCACCTTTTTCGTCGTGGTAAGTCAGACCGCTTTCATGGATGTAGCTTTAGTGCAACTACTAACACTCCCCAGCTTGTCTACGAGTTCCTCTACACCGGAATTGGACAGATGATCGCTGCATACTCTCCCAACGCTGTCTTCGCCTCGCTTGTAAACCCACTCTTCGTCACCACGCTCGTCTCCTTCTGCGGTGTCTTGGTTCCATACAGCCAGATCGAGCCTTTCTGGAGATACTGGTACGTAGTTCATCCACTGCACTTCTCGCATGACCAAATACTAACGAACCATCCCTAGGCTCTACTACCTCGATCCCTTTAACTACCTCATGTCCTCCCTCCTCGTCTTCACTACCTGGTCCGCAGACGTGCAATGCAAGGAGAACGAGCTCTCCATCTTCGACCCCGCGCCCAACCAGACCTGCGGCCAATACCTTGAGGTTTACCAACAGGGCATGGGCGCAGCGACCAATCTGCTCAATCCAGAGGCTACGGCCGACTGCCGTGTGTGCCAGTACACTACCGGAGCAGACTATATTCGCACACTGAATATCGCAGAGGAGTATTACGGGTGGAGGAATGCGGGCATCGTGGTGTTGTTCTCATTTAGCAGTTATGCGCTGGTTTTCCTCATGATGAAGTTGAGGACCAAGGCTACTAAGAAGGCTGATTAGAGCGTGCGTATTGGCTGTATAGAAGACGGGGACGCGACGCGGTGGTTATAGAAGAAGATGGTGCTCGATTTAGCATGCATGGGTGGCGTTCTCTTTTCTAGACTCTTTTAGACTTGATAGATTGTTGTAATTATGTCACTGAGCTATTGCTTCTCCATCATATCAGCATGACTTGCGGGCATGACGTGGATATCCCAATAAAGAGCGCTAGCAAGAAGACTCAGGCGAAATCTGTGGTTGAAGGCGTGACAATCCGCGATCATGAAGTGGATAATACTACTGGCCACTTTATCGGAAAGGTTCGCAACCCAAGGCAGTGCCAAGCACAGTTCGTAGAAATGACGTCACGACTAATCGCCTCTGAAAGCTTCGCTGCTACGATACTTCCATTATCCTCAACTATGACTATGCGATCTATTCTTACGTATACGTCTCTATTACTTCCCTCCAGTATCAAGCACCGCGGCGATCTACGCTTAGTGTCCAGTCTTAGGCGTTGGCGCACTTGCAGATCCACACTTTATACCAGGCCACACCAAGACCGCTTTTACGGTTGGGCTGGTAGGCAGCAGTCAGCGCTGCGGACAACATACAGTCCAAGCATTGCTGCTCCATTTTAAACTCTGTCTCCGCACAGTCCATCAAAAACCATTGTTGTACAAGGTTGGCCTCTAATATCGCCACCTCGATTCCTCCGACTTCATATCGAGTTAAGACTGGACTTTGCGTTCTTACGACAGCATCGTTGGAGGCAGTTGCATGTGCAGCAACAGCTGGATTACAATGCTCGAATCGAGTCTTCCAGAGAAACGAACGAATCGTTGACGCAGGCATGATCCGATACACCTTGCCATGTTTTTGCGAAGTGTCTTTGAGCTCGAACCTGACTTTCAGTGCCGTCGCGGTCTCCCGTACGACTACGTTAATATCACGGAAGTCCATGCTCGCAGGCAATCTTGATGCATCGGCGATATCCATTTCAGATGCCATCCAGTCATCTGTTATGATCTGATACGAGCGTCCATGTGACTGGATCTCGCCCACGGTCACGGTGACGCGTCCAGAGAGCTGTCCACCATAAGCTCTCCCAAACGTACTCCAGTAGGTGCAGATACCATAGCGGGACACGGCACTCTGTGTGTCTACTTGCAGCATCGTGCGACCAGAGAAGAGCCGCCAGACATCTAACAGCCAGTTTGTGGAACTATACAGTGCAGACATGGCATCTGCACTGGACGGATCTTTCTCTGTGCCCGAACTTCTTTCTTGTTCCGAATCGTTACTTCTCTTGCGTCCCAGTGGCTGAATATAGAATTGTTCGATGCCGACGCGCGAAGGAGTAAGACCCGTGGGGTTGTCTACTTTAGACAGCAACTGCCCTAGTTTGACAACGGTTTCGAGCAAGACGATGGAGCAAAAGCCCTCTCCAGCCTTACCGCCCCGGCACGATGCACAATTGCAAGCGTTCCTTAGCACAATTCTGTATGCGGTATATTGTGCCATGGCTATGCTTGCATCCAGCTTTACGTCGCGGTCCATGTGCTGCCGAAGATGCATGAGCTCTGGAAACCACTCTACCAAATTCGCGATGAATCTGCTACCGTAGCAATCTAATACGACCTGCTCAGAATGACTCCAGTGAAACAGAGACACTGCACCCACGTCTTCGCCGAATCTCAAAGCCTTGATAACACGAGCCAGGCAACCTATCGCACCTCCAAAGGCTGAGCCTTGCTTCAAAAGCTTTTGGAAATCTGTCCCAAACGTGGCTACCAGAGCATGGTTCCAGGGCACCCGTCCAGCAACGGCCATGGTACCGCGATCCCACATACCATCCTTGATGGTATCAGTGACATCTCTGATCCTATAAGCGACACCAGATACCTGCAGGCTCTCTTCCTGTTGGTCATCGGCGTATACAACTGTCACCTGGAATTCATCTCCGTTTTCCCGGTTTTGGTACAGCACAGAATTGCTCCCGCTGTTGAGTATTTGAACTGAGAGCTGGAAGTGCCACTCTGCGAAAGCAGCTAGCCAGCCCGCGTTGGCGCTGCCCATTATGGTGATGGAACTCGACTTGCCTGTCGTGAGTTGGCTGATTGCGAGCAAAACCTCGGCAAGACTTTCTGGGCTGGCACACCCGCGCCGTCTCATCTGGGTTCGTTCTTGTGAGGGATTTCCGGGACCCCTGTATCCGAGGGATAGTTGAGCAGGGAAGAGAGACATGAGCTTCTCTGCATGCTCTGGAAATGGCGTCGCAGAGAGAATCCCCGTGCTGACGTTCAACAAGTCTCGCCATTGCAATACCGAAGGCTGCAGGGCTTCTGGTGCTTGAATTCTTCGGGTCATTTCGACCAGAACTTCTGCAGCGTGGTCTGGGTGGTAGCACTCAGACAGAGAAGCGCATAGAACCAGCAAAGCCTGTCCCTCCTCTGTCTTACCCATGATGCGAACCAAGTGGTCGACGCCAAACCCAAAGGACAATACTTTGCCAATGCCTTTATAGATTGGCAGGGCAAGAAGGGCGTTCGCAATTTGCATGCGGCAGTCCGGCGTCATCTGGAAAATGCTGCTCAGTTTCTGCCCCACAACAATGGTATACGGGTCCACGCCGGCGGCGCTAACTCGGGACAGGATGCCGACAGTGACAGTAAAGGCAGAAGAGGCAATGCTGGTCCAGCTTATTTGGCCTTGAGTATTGAATCCGGAAGATTTCTGAATGCTGCCGGAAGGCACGATCGAAGAGGGTTGCTCGCCAATAGTCTCTGGCATTTTGGCTGGTGTAGACAGAGAGTATGAAAGAGGGACTATCAGCGGGGGCCTCCAGCTGCCTTAAAGCAGTTCTGGTCGAGATAGCCTCGCCGGTGAGAGGCTATCACGCCCAGCGACGCTGCTATAACAAATCCCGCAACGATGATACAACCACCTTACAACATCTAGCTAGCTCCATAGCAGCTCTTCCTTTTATAACAGCTAATAAACTACGGGGATAATCATCACACCAACTCGAAATACTCCATCGCTTCTCGACTTGCACTGTGCATTCCAACTCGATTCCTTCGCCCCTGGCTTTTGGTGTTCTTGCGTGACCGCCTTGCAAGGCGTCCTCCACTGCTAACCCTCAAATCACGTCAACTCCGCGGACGCATTCGTCCTTCATCGACGCCACAATATATTTTGTGACACAGGACCCCCCATTCTTGCTGACCGGCGGCAGGAATAGATACAAATGGCACCAGTGGCAACCCATGACACGCACGCCTCTTACTATCCATGATAGCAGGCATTGGACTAGGCTGAGCGCTCTCTTGGAGCGAGTGGCTATCTTGCTATTGCATTTCCTAGTTCTGCTGTGATGTGTGGGTGTATATCGCGCTAGAAGGAGGCAGTGCGTGGAACGCGAGAGCCCAGTCTGGAGAGCCGCGTTTCGCGATGTGAAAGCCGCCTGCCTCGTATTCTAACTACAAAACTGGCTACTTTAGTGGTAATGTTGTTATCGCTTAGTAGGCAATAGAGGTGTAGAACTGTCTGCTATGTGTATTATGCTTATATGGAGATGAAGTGAGAGCATGAAGCAACGTAGTTGTTTGAGTGAGATGAGAAAAGGTGCAAGAGGGATGCAAAGACAAAGTGGGCGGCGCATAGATAGCGATTGCTTGCTTCTTGGCAGATAACATTGGGCTCTTGGGTTTTGCAGTGATACATTTTCTACGGCTTCACAGGTCGCGTGTATTGACGGAGTGGAAAGAAAAACCCCAGTCTTGCCCCCATATCTCAACTCTGACACTATTCTAACGCAGACCAATCCTCCGTCTGGAAAAACTCCTCCAAAGTCGCCATCTTGTCTTGCAACCCCATGTCCCGCGGCATGAGGATCATCTCATCTCCATTAAAGTATCCACAATCTCTGCCAAACAGACAACACTCCAGAATATGATATTTAAAATGTTCATCCCCCGGGATCGCAGCACGCGCTTCTTCCTCACTAACATGCTTGATGCCCTCACCGCCCGCCAACGTCCTCCCTCTGACTCTCGCCCACGTCGCCATGAGCTCGCGGTAACTCGCGGGATGGCTGACGGCAGCGAGAACGGAGCCTGGCTCCAGGTCTACTATGAGCACTCTCACTAACGGCCCCGTGTCGCGGCGGGTCCAGACGAAGGGCGAGGAAACCCAGCAGTCGGTGATGTCCATGTGGTAGTAGCCACCAGACTGGGCATTTTTTCGTAGTTCGAGCGGCGCGCGCTTCCAGTTGTCCACATAAAGGCCGACGTGGCTGAAACTTGCTTTGGCACTGAGGCCAGACTGTTGCATTGAGGTGTCTTGTAGGATCCATTCTTCGACTGCGGCTTTGCTGTCGAAATGCCACATTTTGGTGTATTTGCCGTTGGAGAGCTTGGTGCAGTTCGGTAGACTGCTGTAGATGTAGCGTTGGAGTGTCTTCTGCACTTCTGGTGCTGCGGCTGCGCGGGCGAGGTTCTTGCCGCGCGTTGTCTTGATTTCAGCGCATAGCTGATTCGGTATCATGTTCTTTTGCGCGGCTTCGGCGCGGACTTGGGCGGAGAAGAGGGGGTACCAATAGTCTGTCATTGCGAAGATGGCCGTGGCACCTGTGAAGGCTCGCGTGAGGGAGAAGATGTCGTCCATGTCGCCTTGCACGAGCTCGACGCTCTTAGATGCCCATTCCTGGGCTGATGCTTTGGTTGGGTCGCGGGTGATGGCACGGATGCGCCAGCTTTTGTCGGGGAGGAAGGCATCTGCCACGCTGCCTCCTTGGTTTCCGGTGATGCCAACGACGACAAGAAGTTTAGACATTGGGCTGATGAGGTGAAGACTGTGTGTCTACAAAAAAAGTGCTGTTCTCGCGAGAATGATGGGAATGACCTTTTGAAGCTTGTGGCAGAAAGCTCATAATAAAGGATCAGGGTTGAACGCCACCATCGCATGTCTATCTTTTTCACTCCACCCGTCATGTGCTCTTGGCAGGATTTTGTGGTTTGGCGGCTCGCAATTGTCGTCAAGCTCGCGGAATGATATTTGTAATGGTTTAGACCTTGCCAAGATCCACTCCGGTACAAGTTGGGTACGGCTATCGCTACCACACGTTATTATCCCACACACGTATATAGCTACTCTTCTTCGTAGCTATACAATAACAGCGCAGTCCTCCCCTCCACACACCGTTACAATATTTAGTGCGGCATAACGACCCACCAGTTTTCGCGTGCGGAACGTTGGAGAAACATCGGTAGTCGCAGATCAGGCGGCTTCGAACAAAGCGGAAGAGAACAAGTTGACGTATAGATGCTACGCAAGTTCCATAAGCTAAACACTATTTCCAAGGTTTCCAGAAAGTGAGCTGAGATATGGTTCCACAGCCTGGCAGATACGAGAGCTTCGAAGTCCCGCCAAGGCGACAGCTAGACGTCGTATTCGACTTCTGGGATGAAGCGACCCACGCCCTAATTAGTTTCTGGATCTAGTCCAGAATTTCAGAGCAGGGCTCTGAGGCTCTGAGAGCGGCTCTGGTAATGGGTACCGCGACGACACCACTGCGCCCATAAGCGTCAGTTTGGAAGCCCTTGACATAGCAACATTGAGGCGCAAAGCAGTGTTGATAGTTGCTTGAACCGCGGCGCCCGTTATCTACGACATGGCAAAGTAGTACCAATGCCTTCAGATTTGGACACCATCCACGCGCATGCAGATATGCAAAGAATGCACTAGCCCATTTTTGGTTCTGGAACGCGTAGGAATTATGACTGAGTTCGTTACTGGATGTGTAATTTTCATGCGGGCCTCCATGTAGATGATCGCACTGCCGCAGATGTAGCACGCGCAGCTGTGGGGTCTTTTGCAACTCTTGCTACATCACATCAGCCGTCAATCTTCGAGTATTGGGTTCGTAATAATTGCCCAAAGGATTTTCATGCCAGCTTAGATGAAGACTCTCTATTGTTGCTAAGTTGCTGACAGTACGCACGTAGTCTTCCGCTGCCTTCAATTCTATGTCTGTTAAATTTTGTGCCAGATCATCTGTCACGGTTTGGGGTCTCTACTGCTCCTGCTCTTCACCTCCTCGCGGCTACTCACCTTAGCGGGCTATGCCTATCTAGGACTAGCACTGTTTGCTGTCACCCACCTACATATACTGTTTGTAGCCTCACACAATACAACCTCAGTTCAATCCTTCAACTCTTCCTGCACGCAATTCCCTGACATCATCAGTAAGTCACAGTGCAAGGTGACGAAGTTTTGGTACTTCCGAGCCTGTATGACTGGCGAGCCAAGCAAGAAATAGTCCTGATCCGGAACAGTCATCTATGCTCAACCGCAGCAGGCTCGGCAGATCTATCAGTCTGGAACAGGGCTCGTACAGGTCTCCAACCATGAAGTAACGCAGTGTCAGGCTTGTAAATTTGCTAAAACGCATGCCCAGTCCCTCGAGGGCCCGTGCAAGAGCTGGCGAGTTGCCAGCGGGAAGTATGCCCCTTGGGCCTGCATAGCCTAGTGAAAGTAACTCGAGAGCGCCCATTCGAGGTGGTAATCATAAGCCGAATCCAAATAAGGTTTCCTTGTCCTTGAAAAGCAAATCTAAATTGCGGGGTGGTGGCTCCTCGATGGATAGGAACGGAAAGGGGCCTGCTTCCGTGGCGACTTGTGCAGCGCAGAGAGGAGATTTTCTCGTGGCTTGTGCAAAGATCTCCCATCAAACCAGATGGGAGAGTGCGATTTTAAATAACACTGTGGCTGTGGGCAGAGATTTCAGGAAATGGTAGTGTGTTGTTACCTACAGACATGTCATTAAGCGCTTCGTTTTGTCGAACAATTGCACAACAGTTTTTATTGCATGATCTCTACCTTCAGCCTGTTAACCAGGATCATAGGGAAGTAAATGTCTCTCCTTTGGAACACCGGATTTTGGAAAATCCAGTGGACCAGCCAGGCTACACCTTGGTTCCGGCGGAGGTATCTCATCCTCCAAGATCAACGTCCTCGTATTTCTGAGGTGCCTGTCAGCCCCACAGCCAATGTTTCCTATGAAGGCTTTGGCCTTTTCTGCATCCCATATTGCAATGTAAACAGTATCGTAAAGGCAGGGTGTTGCTAAGGCGTACAGCGCATTCGAGGTGAGACAGAGAGCCTTGAGGTCCGAGATGGATGTGACCTATAATTTCTGATCGATTAGATTAGATGGGGTGTGCTGGGCGTGTACATATATAGTCAAGTAAAGTCGGCCAAACATCATTACTCAATTCTATCTTGGGAGCGTAACGCGCCGGGTGGTAGGGAAGCTCCATGGTTGCCTGTGAGCGAATATGGAAAGCGGATGATTGGATAATTTGGTTAAACTACAGCGGGAAGCTTCTCAAGCGAGTGTGAAGTTCGGATAGTGCGAGAAGAAAGCGTCGTGCGCTGCAAGGCCTGCAGGTTCAGAACTGCGTGGAATCAAATTTGGCGGCGTCGCATCGATCGCCGTCGCGCACTCACGTGATCGACACGAATTGACGGCCTTTCGTCGGAGGCAGCACCATGGCTCTATGAACGGTCAAGGCGTGCATTGCGTGTTATCTTTCGGGAGCTCAATATGACCGGGAGGTTCCCACTGTATTTTTTGTTCCTAGATGGTGAATCTGTAGAGTCGTTGTCCGAAGTAGGCTTGGTGGTGACGGAAGTGTGCACCTCTCACCTCGCCGTTGTTCGCGCACAAATGTCGGGTACGAAGTCGCTTGTCACTAAGCACCAACAAGAAGTGAGATGCAGCGGTTCGTGGTGATGACGGGCAGCGGAATTGTAGAGGTTTGGTGCTTACTCACTCCCATGGGCTTAGCAATCGACGCTGCCCCAAAGTTCCGAAGTTCCGATGCGGGCCGACGATAGACTTGACGCCATACATCGCGCCTGCCTCAACACCAAGCGCACTTGCTATATGTAGAGTCATGCCGCTTCCTGGGGAAATGGCATCCTCACTTCATCCCCCTCACAGCCCACCATGAGCGCTCCCAAGCCCATCCTCATCTCCGGCGCCGGCCTTGCCTCGCTCCTTCTCGCTCGATCGCTGCACCGTTCCAAGATCCCCTTCCTCGTCTTCGAGCGCGATGCGTCTATTGTATTTCGCGCACAGGGCTACCGACTTCGTCTCTCGGCACAAGGCATCGACGCGATAGAAAATGTTCTAGGCCCCGAGGGGTTCCAGAAATTCTACGACGCGTGCGGCAAGACAGGCGGTGCGGGATTCGCTGCTATCGACCCGCTGACGGGCGAGAATCTGGGTGGGGAGGCACCCAGCGTCAAGAATGAGCAGCTGACCAGCAGAGACGGCAAGGTTGTCGGCATCTCCCGTGGTGACATGCGCAAGCTATTCATGGAGGGCCTAGAGCACAACGTACGATGGAGCCACCACGTCGTAGGCTATGAGAAGACCGACAACGGTGTACGCCTTGCATTTGCTGATGGAAGCAAGAGCGAAGAGGGCTCTATGCTGGTCGGTGGCGAAGGAGTCAAGAGCGCAGTCGCAGGGCAGCTGGCTAACGGCGCCATCAAAGTCTACGATCTGGGCTCGCGGGGCATACATGGCCAGGCACCTACGACCGCTTTCAAGAACTTGGGAGAAGGGGTCTTCCGCATTGTAGACGATAAAACGCAACCGGACGGTGGGCAGGTCTTCGTCATCACCAATGTGCGCGCCGGTGACATGGACAAGCCAGACATCAATTTCGGCTGGACCATGATCGGCTCCCCAGGCGTCATCAAGGCACCAAACGACAACTACACCATTACTGGCCCACCTGCCGCACAGATTGCAAAGTCGCTTACTTCGCACTGGCATGAGCGTGTAAAGCCTCTCTTCGACAACATGGTCGAGTCAGAGGCCGCTTTCTGGAAGATCACCTGCTCGTCTCCAAAGGGTGTGCCAGAATGGCCCAACGATCCACGCGTAACCGTTGTAGGCGACGCTGTACATGCCATGACTCCGGCCGGTGGTAATGGTGCCAATACTGCAGTACGTGACTCGGCTCTGCTGGGTAGGCTCATTGCAGAGGCCTGGGAGCGCGGCGACGGCGACCGATGGACAGGCGTGACCGAGGCCTACGAGAAAGAGATGCGCATATACGCGACCGAGGCTGTCAAGGCCAGCTACGGTATGGCATCAGGCCAGTTTGGTGTCGATATTGACATTGAGAAGGCGCCTACTATCAATGAATACGTGGCGCCCAACTAGTATGACGTGGAATGAGCCAACAATCTAGAATGAAGCATCCATCTTGCCCATTTCATCATCCCATTAAATATTTCTTCAGCGTGCAGACCCAGGACCTAATCTGATGGCAGTACCACCGTTCACCTGAGAGATAGTCGGCGTTTTTTTTTTTTTTCAAAGCGTCACACATGTCAGATCACCCATGACCTGCCGCATCCGATGAAACTCATGCGGGGCTGAGCCGCAGATGTTATCAATGGTCTAGGCCTAAGGTACCAAATTTGCCTAGTAGCGGCTGTGTACCCTTGCGCGAAGGGAGGAGATACGTAGAGCATTGCCGATAATGGCTTCGGCTGCCGAGTCACGACTCATGGGTGCATACTTCCCCGCATCTCCACTCGGTCCACCCCCGACGTTAAAAATCGGGCCAGCCCACCATGTCGCCTCTCGCGCGAGGTTCCCGATGGATGCACACGCCTCACCACGACCGCGCAAACGCCGTGCTATCAATGCCTGTGTCAATTGCCGAACATCCAAGGTTCGATGCGATGGGAATCGTCCTTGCCAGCGATGCGACAGAAACAGTGCTTCTTGCGAGTACTTTGACGCGGTCAAGGACGAGAATGTACTCCGAATAGAGAAGTTGGAGGCTGAGATGGCTGCGCTTCGCGAGCAGCTCGGTGCGAGACATGTACAATGTCGGAATACTAGCGTGAGTGCTATCTATGTATGCACCAGCAGTGTTAATGATAGTCCCGGGTACTGCTGCAGCTCACTGACCTAAAAGAATCGGTACCCGCGTAGCTGGAAAATAAGCAATCCTGACTAACTTTTGCAGTCACCCATGGATCATCGGAGCGTATCCGTTGCAAACATTACGCCTCGTTCTCTTCCCGAACGCCACGCTGCCGGGAGCGCCGTCGATGCAGGTTTCATCACGTGGGAGCAGGCCGCTCATTGGTACCAGAGGTAGCTAGTCCCTGACGTTACCGGAACAACATTGCTAACCCCACCAGCTTTTTCTCGGGCAGTGTAAAATCACACCTGGCACTTTAACTGGCAGGGCACGTGACTAATCAACACAGCAATACTTGGTGCCCATATTCTGCGAGAGATATGACAATATCACTTCTGTATCATCGCGCAGTGCGATCCTCTTCGACGCCATTGTTAGTATTGGTTGCCGCGCCGAGGAAGGCTTCAATACTTCCATCTATCGCCAACTTCAATCGCGAGTTCGCAGTCACATCACCAACTTACTCATCAACACGAGTGTACCAACAATTGAAGATATCCAAGCCATCACCCTGGTAGCTGCATACTCTGAAAATGGCTTCCTGTTGATCGCGACGGCCCTTCGTTTTGCCATGCAACTCGACCTGCCGCGTGTTGTTGATCAGCTCATGGCGAAAACCCATGCACGATCCACATTGATTAGTGGCGAAGAACGAGAATTGTATCGCCTCTCACGAATCTGGTATGGGATATGCAATCTTGAGTTATTGTGAGTGACACTCTGCTCGCTTTCAAGATCACTTTACTAAAGCCGACCAGCTTCTCACTAGACGGAGGAAAGCTACCGGGCTTGACTCTTCATACATCGTCTCGGAAGATCAGAAGTCTTCTGAACCATCCGGAGCGAACAGCAGTCGATATTCGGTTGCTTTCTCAGATCGAGCTCAACATGATCCGCACCGAAGCATACACCAAGATCATGCGCCGAGATAGTGATTTTCTTCTCCAGGAGAGCGAGAGCCAGGTTCGCGGCACAGTAGATGATGCCAGTGTCGAGCTATCACTTTGGCTCGAAGAATGGACAAACATCGCCCTCGGGGAGCCTGCACCGCACAAGCGAGCACTCGCGTTGCAGAACCTTCACATCCAGCGCGAATGGGCCATGATGACGTTGTATTTGAAAGCTGTCGCGTCTTCAGGCATAGAGAACATTGCATTCATGACAGAGTTCCAGAGGGACTTTATACGCCGGGCGAAAGATGCAGCAAGCCGACATCTACATTACATGTTGCAATCGTATACGACATCGCCGGACTCTTCGCCTGCGTCATCCACCCATACGATCGGTTCCACATATCTCAGCACATTCAAATGGACGCTCGATTACGTGTGGGCCAAATGCGCCGTCTCCGTTTTGCTCGTCCTCAAGCTAGCCATTCTCCTTCGCGATCCTGCAGCATCCGTCATGGCGCTGCTTCACGATGCTCACAGAGTGCTCGAGGAGCTGAAGACAGTCACAGTGGGGCACATTGCATACTTTCAGATTCTTCAAACTAGCATTGAGAAGTGCGAGGCTGCGTTGCGCGAGTACTCTGTGGAACAAAATAATACGCCGGAGGCTACAGCTACCCCAGGGAGAGACGGAGGTGCCGCTGAAAGCGAGTTTCAGGGTTATGTACCGAGTGAGTTCGTTTTTGAATGGGACTTTCCAGGGCTCAATCTTAAGCACATGCCTCTTGGATGGCAGGATTTATTCGTCAACATCGACAGTCTTTTCTAGCAATGGAAAGTAAGTTCATAGACGAGATCAGTAAGCTCTTTGACTTTATATTCTATCTAATTGTTCCGAAAACTATCTACTGTGAGCTCCGCTCAATAAATATAGATAAAGTCTTCGTTCTTGATGTCCGTCACATCATCAAAAGCTTTGTCACCCACACCACTCGCCTCATTCTGAGCCTCCTCGGTATTTGCCTCGCGGCTAGATCCCATGCTCGTATCGACAACAACAGCAGACTTGCCCATGCTTTCGCGCGTCGCAGCATGCTTACGATTGAGCAGCTTGATCCAGAACATGGCCATCAGAATGAGCACGATGATGGTGATGAAAAGGGCAAGGTTGGCGCGTAGGCCACGCTTGTAGTACGGTCTCTCGGAGGGCTTGAAGAGTTGCGGGCCAATGATGTTTCCTGCGCTGGCGCCAACGAACAGAATGCTAGTAGTGACTTTGCGCTTTGTGTCACCACCGGTATTCTGCCCGGACCAGGAATATATCAACGGCGAGATACCAGGATAGAAGCTCGTCATGTAGTAGCCAAAAAGCAAGACACCGCGATTAGAGTCCTCGCGACCTACAACCATGAGGATGACGATGCCGATGATGGGCGGGATGCACAGAAGGATAAGCACCGGCGACTTCTTCTTCAACCACGTGGCCAACCATGCGCCACCGACCGTGGCAACGATTTGTACGACGCCAAACGGCATATTGAACAGAATCGTCTGGAACTGATTGAACCCGAAACCCTCGATGATCAAAGGCCCAAATGTAGTAATTCCACCACTGGGAATACTGACAGCCGTCAACATGCTGAACCAAAGCCAAGTCTTGGGATCCATGAATGCTTCCAGCACGTGATCCCACTTCCACACGCGCGATGCGACACCCATCTGGTTCATGCGCAGGCGCTCAACAGCAACGAGTTTCTCGTGGTCATTGAAGAACTTTGCTTCCATAGGCGAATCCGGCATGAAGAACCAGACAAATACTGATACGATGACTGTGAGGAGACCGCAGAACAGGAAGATGATCTGGTACGAGTGTAGCAGGTTCGAATCGATGTGGCCGAGACCGTAACAGAGGAGGCTGCCGATGATGTTGACAATGCCGAGCATGGCGTACCAGGCAGCGTTTCGGTTCGTTTGCTCGCCGCGCTTGTACCACATTTGCACGACGGCGATGAATGCGGGTGCTGAAAAGGAGTTAGCATGGCGTCGTGGGAGTGTATGTTTTGAGAAAGCGTGGCTTACCGACTGCTGCCTCAAAAGCACCCAAGAGGAAGCGTGTGGCCATGAGTCCGGCAAAGTTGCTCGCACCTGCCATTCCACAGAGGATACACCCCCACGTGAACACCATGACGCCCATGAATTTCCCCATCTTGAGCTTCACCAGCAGGAAGGCAACGAGGGGCTGCGCTACGAGCTGCGCAATGTACACGATGCTTCCCAGCCAGGAGTATTGCTGCGAGTCTGGATCAAGATTCGCATCTTCAATGAGTCCGAAGACTGAGGCGTACGATAGTGTGGTTTTGTCGAGGGATTGAAGGAAGTAAACGCTAAGGAGGATGGGCAGGATAACGAGATCGATCTTCTTCAACACGCGTTTATTCTCCTCTGGAGTTACGACGATGCGTTCGTTGGAAGCGAGCAGCGCTGCAGCTTTGTCCCTCCCTTTACTGTTTGAGGGTTTGTGGATCGACTCCGTGGTTTCGACATTGGGCTTGACGTTGATGTCTGCAGCCGGCGCGGCATGGTCCGTCATCTCAGGCTTGTGAGACATGATGAGGTGACGAGAGTATGGAATTGACCTCAAGAATACTGATACTGTTAATGTAAGCCTGGCCAAGGACACTTATAATGCTTCCCCACGGGGACCCCAGGCCGAGGATCGTGTCCGCTTCGGGTCTGGTACGTCGCTGGCGCCGGCCGAAGATACCGTTGGCCGAGACTGTGCCTGCCTCGTGACGAGGATATGTACAAACTTCGGCTAACGGACAAGGTACCTTCGGGCGAAGCCATACCTTGTAACTTTGTATAAATTTAAGTTGCTGCTTTTGTAGTATTCGGCAAGAGGACTACTGCTTGTCATCAGCGAGATTGTCGTCATGCCGATGCTGGAACATGTGCCCACCGGCTACCAAGCCGCGGCTATCACTGCAACCTCGGATCCGAGCGTCGAGCTGCTGTCCAAAGTGGGAGAGTTCAAGTTTACCTTCGATGCGCTCCGCCCGGGACTCTTTCGTACGACGTTTACTTCGCCCAAACATTTACTGCCGCCACATCGAGCAACTCCCGTGCCCCAGAAAAGCCTGGCAGATGCCAAAGCCAAGGTATTATCATCAAGTGGAGTATCAAAGACCCTCGCCGTCAACGAAATCACCGCCAAGGTAGATTGGGAAAGCGGACTCCCTCTCGTCTCCCTGACGCTTCCTGGCCAACAAACTCCAATCCACACCGATCTCCCCAACCGATCCTACGTCGCCGACGGACCAGGAATTTCCCACTACACCCGCTACAACAATGGTACGCTTCACCTCGGACTGGGCGAGAAGCCAGCGCCCATGGATCTGTCGAACCGCCATTTCGTCCTCTCGGCAACCGATTCCTTTGGCTACGACGTCCACCGCACAGATCCAATGTACAAGCACATTCCGCTGCTCATCAACGCAACGCCAGATGGCTGTGTCGGAATCTTCTCCACCTCGCATGCCCGCGGTTTCTATTCTGTAGGCTCCGAGATGGACGGCATGTGGGGGCGTTTCAAAGTCTATCGTCAAGATTATGGCGGCCTGGAAGAGTATCTCCTGGTGGGCAAGACGCTACCAGATATCGTGCGCATCTATGCCGATTTAGTTGGATACCCGATGCTAGTTCCGCGATGGGCATTTGGGTACCTCGCTGGAGGTATGAAGTACTCCATGACTGACGACCCGCCTGCCCACGAGAGCATGATGGAATTTGCGCGGAAGCTAAAAGAACACGACATCCCCTGTTCAGGCATGCAGATGTCATCTGGCTACACAGTCGCCGAAACCGAACCTAAAACACGCAACGTGTTTACCTGGAATCGACACCGTTTCCCCGATCCAAAAGGCTGGATCGACGCGTATCACAGAGAAGGCATCCGGCTCATAGCAAACGTTAAACCATATGTACTAGGCAGCCACCCAGAGTACGAAAAGCTGAAAGCAGCAAACGCTTTCTTCACCGATCCCCTCACCAGAGCCTCCGCAGAAGCGCGTCTCTGGAGCGCAGGCGGCGGCGAAAGCGGAGTCGGCGGCCATATAGATTTCACCTCTGAAGCCGGATATCAATGGTGGTACGACGGGATCCGCGAGTTGAAGCGCGTAGGCATCGATTGCATCTGGAACGACAACAACGAGTACACGATCCCGCACGACGGGTGGCAATGCTCTTTGACGTCTTCGTCCGTGACCCAGAAGGACTCCGGGACCAACGACTACGGCAACGAAATCGGCTTCTGGGGCCGCGCACTGAACACCGAACTCATGGGCAAATCCTCGCACGACGCGTCACTAGAGGTAGAGCCGCAGCAACGCCCCTTCATCCTCACCCGCAGCGCCACAGCAGGCACCCTGCGCTACTGCGCCAGCGCCTGGAGTGGCGACAACGTCACCTCGTGGTCCGGCATGCGCGGCGCCAACGCCCTCTCGCTCACCGCGGGAATTTGCCTCATGCAATGCTACGGCCACGACATCGGCGGCTTCGAGGGTCCCCAGCCGTCGCCCGAACTCCTCGTCCGCTGGTGCCAACAAGGCATTTACAGTCCGCGGTTCGCGATCAACTGTTTCAAAACAGGGACTGACAACAGCGTCGGTGATGTTATCGAGCCATGGATGTATCCCGAGGTTACGGGATTGGTGCGGGATACGATTAAACGGCGGTACGAGTTTCTTCCTTATCTGTACAGTCTAGCGCTGCTGTCTCACACGACCGCGACGCCGCCGCAGCGCTGGACGGGCTGGGGCTATGAAGCTGATGCTGAGGTATGGAAGAATAAGGTTTTGACGGATGGCGAGACGCAGTATTGGCTCGGCGACGCCCTGCTCGTTGGCGGCATCTTCGAACCTGGTGCGCAGACCGCGAGCTTGTATCTCCCCCGCGATCCATCGGACCCCGAAGCAGCGTTTCTGGATTTGAACAACGCACCGCAGACGTACTACGCTGCGGGACAGTGGATCGATGTCGCCGCCAACTGGAACGAAAGTATCCCCGTGCTGGCAAAAGTCGGAACTGCGCTTCCCATCGGTAAACCCACACAAGTCCTTTCGGTGGGCGAGACGTCGAATCCTGCAAACCTGCCCCTCGACGATTACCGCGGTGTGGAGCTTTTCCCTCCAAAGGCGTCGTCCAAGGGCAGGTCGTTTACCACGGCTTGGTACGAGGATGATGGGGTTTCGCCGCCGCCGGCGAGGATCTCCGTCTTTACGCTCAGGTATGAGACGACGGAGGCGGAGGTGCTGGTGCAGTATGAGGAGAAGCTGCAAGAGGGGTTCAAGCCGGCGTGGGAGGGTCTGGAAATTGTGCTACCGAGGGGTGATGAGAGGGGTGTGAGATTTAATGGGGTAGTGGCGGAGAAGAGGGAGCTTGATGGGAAGGGGAGGGGGAGGTGCAAGGGCGTTTTTAAGAGGTGAGGTCGAAAGGCGACGATGACGTCGAAGTTGGAAAGGACTTGTGCGAACGTCCTGAGGGTGCTGCAGCGAGACGAAAATCTCTCACCTTGAGGTGACGTATCCGCCAGCATGTGCTGTAGTCATCTATCGTGACCGCCAAACCCATCACTGTAGCTGTCTCGTGTGGTATTATTCATTAAAACATGTCCCTAATCATGGAACTTCGACGTCTTGCTCTCCTTTGATATGCTTCTCGCCGCATTGAAGAACCAATTGAACAAGGGTTTGATCGCGGGGAGAGATGCGGCTATCATAACCACATACAGTTCAATAAAGTTCCACACTCTATACGTGTCGTGGATCCATGGCTCGGGGGCTAGGAAGTCCGCTGTGCTGAGCTGCCGCACTATGCCTGCGATAGCGGCAAATACTCCGAGAGAGAGGACGATGACGAGAGATATGCGTGTGCGCAGGGGCATGTCCAATTTCCAGACGAGTGGGACGGGTATGAGGGCGAGGAGGAAGTCGGTGATCATGTGAACAACTAGTCAAGTAAGCTGAGCGACTTATCCGCTAGTCTTTTCTGCTACTTGCCTCTGTTGAACGTACCGATGTCGTGGAATGTCGCATCTTTCAAACATGAAGCCGTACCCGTACCGATTGGCGGCGGGCGCAATCGTACATCCCACGCTGCTCTTACCGGAACGCATTGGAAGATCAGTGTCCCCATGTAGGCCAGTGTGAATACGACAAGGAAAGAAATGTAGCTCCACATTAACCAGAGGCACAGCTTCCTAGTTGCAAATCGCAGTAGGAAGAGACATGTGGATATTTTGACCAGGGATAAACCGACTCCGACGGCTGTCATGTGGATTTGCCGGATCATGAGGATGGTGCGGTAGCGTTGTGGGTCGGCTTGTATGACTGCTATGTATTTGCCCACTCCGAGGGAGATTTGAACGGCATAGCACACAGCACACAATGTCGCCGTCGCCTGATTGCTTGGGGTGAGTATCTGCGTTTCTAGAGTAAACACAAATACTAATCAGAGCTGCAAGCATGGTCTAGTTGTCTGCGCCAAATGACTTTAGAATCCTGGCTCGCGCGTAGCATCGTAGCAATACGACCAAGGCCGCGACTGCAAAGGCAGGAATGGTCTGTGCCAGAAGAACGGGCAATTGCTGTAAGCGACAATGTCTGGAGAGAGATCTGTGATGTTCTTGGGTGCTGGTGCAGACATGACGGACATGAAGACATATGCACAAAGCCAGAAAGAGATGCACTCTCACTCTCATCGAAGCGCTCATCATATATATTGCATATGTGATCGCTGGTACGAAAGCTGCGGCACAGCAAAGTATAATTCTCGCTATTGACGTTGCGACGAATGTCGTAACACATCGTAACAGTCCTAAAACTGACAGGTGATGAGGTGAACGGAGACTGACTTATAGTTGAGTGCTAGCTGGTAAATTTGTTCGTCGCTCATAGGTCGGTGCCCTGGCCCGAATACATCCCTTACACAAGACGATTGGACAAGATTTCTGAGGCGGAAGAACTATGGCTGTGACGTTCAAGGTACCTCGGTATTCTCCAAAATGGTGTTCGCCGGTGGGTGTGACTTTTGGCTTCTTGCGCTGCTGCGTCCCACGATTCTTGGGTGAAAGTATTTGGACTTGTCGGCTTCGGCATCACCGTTGACGTACACCCCCCAAACACAGCTTTATCCGACGTATTCGCCTGTCGCTATTCCCCCAAGATTCCCTCGTCTATGTCGCTAATCGGGGATGAGGGCCCTAGACTCTTGCGCAATCCATGTGGCACGGTTGATGGATGCGTATGCCGTTCCTGGCGCCTGGGATCAAATCTCGCTTCCCTGTTCCAGCCACTCAAAGCAGATACCGAACCTCTCAACAGCGCAGTAATTGGATGATTTTGGCATGAGGGTTGGTAAGAAGAATTCAGGATGGTGGGGAAATAGGTTGCGCAAGTAGCGTGCTTGGAAAAAGGCGGGTCTATGGGCTCGCTTAGGCGGAGCTTCGATCGGTCCCCGCTGCACAAGTGAGGCGAATTGCCCAACATCTCAATCTTCTGCTGCGACGACATTGCGATACCTGAGAGTACGCAAAATTGTTTCACATGATATGATTTCGGCGGCGGCTCGTTGTCAAGGCGGGGTGCATGTCACAAGACGAACTCACAGTATGGCAATTGAGGCTCCTCCGCTCAGCCGCACGCAGCCAAGAGACGGAAGTACAACAATCTGTAGCTGCAGCCATCATGCCCATGTCGCCGAAACGCAGGGTATTCCCTCGGGCTAACATATCCCATACCCGCATCTCCAGCAATCGGCTCTCAGCAGACCTCCTAGCGTATGCGAGTGAAGTGCCGTACCCGCATGAACTGAGCGCTGGCAGACAGCAATGCCACTAAGGAAGATGAGCCGGGGCGGTATCTCCAAGCAACCGTCACGGGCGCCTCACCGATGTGGATAAAAGCCCCAAGACCAGAACGCCCGTCCCGCACCGAGGCGTGTACAAGCCTGAAGAAAAAAACGCCACAAGAAATCTATATCATAGGATATATGCAAGTCCCCCAGGCAAGGCCCGCATCCACATCTGTCAGTCCAAGTAGCGATTGGCCGTCGAGCATACCGACGGGCATCATCGGGCCTTATTCTGCAGCCACACCAGACTACGGTAGACTACTTCATGTACCAGCGGCGACATCCTCCCGAGGAGCGCAAGGCCGCTGTCTGATTGCACTGGTAAATGTGCCGTGCGGACCTTTTTCCGTGTGCAGTCTTGCAGAGGCTTGTCGATTTTTTGCTTGTATTCGTACGAATGAATGGATGATCTGGACTGCATCTGCCCGGTGGGCCTTGCATGATGTGGCGGAGAAATACAGACTATAAGATGCGCGACCTCGCAATTGCTTTCAGGGTCTCACCCGGATTGTAGTCGTCAAGTCACCATGAAGTTCTCAATTTACCTAACGACTGGCATGATTGTCGGAGCCAGTACAGCGCCAAACCCTAAGCCAAAGCCAAAATACATGGAGAACGACAGATTGGCCGACGTGGGTATGGCGAACTTGAAAGCCTTCATCGCCGCCAACGGCTATCCCAGCACAGGAGACTGCACGCTAGAAACCGCCGCCATACGAAAAGAATGGTTTGTCGTCCCCCACCTTTCCTCGACCAAAACACGCTCTAACCAGCCCAGGGCCTCACTATCCCGCCACGAGAAAATCGACTACATCAGCGCGGTCCAGTGTCTCGGCTCCAAGCCAGCGAGGACGCCAGCCGCCATAGCCCAAGGCGCGAAATCCCGCTATGACGACCTCGTCGTAACGCACATCCAGCAATCCAACCAGATCCACGGCACCGCAAACTTCCTGTCCTGGCACCGCTATTTCACCTGGACATTCGAGCAGATGCTGCGCAACGAGTGCGGCTACAAGGGCTACCAGCCTTACTACAACTGGGCGCATTGGGCGCACGATCCAAAAAGCGGGCCCTTCTTCGACGGCAGCGAGACGAGTATGTCGGGCGATGGCGCATACATCCCCGGGCGGAACTACTCTTGTTTCCCATACGAGGACCCCTGCTTGATGAAACTCCTACCGGGTAGCGGAGGCGGCTGCGTGACATCCGGGCCGTTTAAAGAGTGATGTCTCACGATCCCACATTTATCTTCCATCACTGACGAAATTCGTAGTTGGAAAACAAACATGGGGCCCCTCCAATCTATGCTCAAGATCCCCGGCGGCCTCCCCCCGAACCCTTCTCCCGACGGTCTAGGCTATAACCCCCGCTGCCTCCGCCGTGACATGAGTCTGCAATCTGCAAACGCGACGACCGATGCTGAAGTAACTTCTTTGATAAAAAACTACAACGACATCGACACCTTTCAGCGCATCTACCAGGGCGAATTCGCCCAAGGCCGCATGGGCGTGCATACGGGAGGCCACTACACGATTGGCGGAGATGCGGGCTCGGATTTCTACAATTCACCTGCTGATCCCGCGTTCTTTCCGCATCACGGTATGATCGATAGGGTGTGGTGGACGTGGCAGAATCTGGATATTGAAAAGAGGCAGTACGCTATTGGTGGGACGATTGAACTTGGTGGTGGGGGGAGAAATGGTACACTTGGTGATACAATTACGCTGGGCGAGTATGTTGGCGCGCCGAATATTACGATCGGGGATGCTATGAGTACGCTTGCGGGGCCGTTTTGCTATATATATCAATAGATACTCGCGAATGAGATGCTGCAGAACTTCAACAAGTGCAATCTCACAGCCCATGAAGATTCAACTTTGCCACTCTTCCACCAGATCCACTCGCCCAGCAAGTATCCCGTGTGACGCATTCCACCGTGTCAAACGTCCCATTGCCGATACCCATCCAGTTCCTGCCGCCATCAAATGTAACGTCGCTCCCGCTCGTTCCCACCGCAATAGCCACCTGCATCCTTCCCGGAACCCAACTAGCACCAGACCGATACCCGCCAGGAAAAGACTGAGCAGGCGTCCAGCTCGCACCGCCGTCGGACGACCAAGATGCGCTGTTATTACTAGCCGTTGGCTGCTCATAATCGCCACCAACCGCGACACCATATCTCGCGTCACGAAAGCGGACCGAAAACACGCCCGCGGCAGCACCACCTACAATGGACGAATCCGCAACATTCCAGCCGTGACGAACGCTACTCGAGTTCGTGTAGAAGATGCGTCCAGGATTCACGCCACCGGTAGCAATGTACCAGCGTCCAGCTGCAGCCTCGACACACGTGCCACTTGCCGCGAAGCCGAACTCCCCTTCTAGAGCCGGTGGCACAGTGTTATTCGCGACGATAGTCCAGTGTTTACCAGCGTCCCGCGTCTCCAGCAACCGGATCTTACCGTCGACGGGATCGCTCATTGCTACGCCGTGCGCCTGCCGCCCTCTGCGCGTGTCGAAAGCCATGCAATCGTAAAACGCGGCAGCTTCTTCGTTGACAAAAGTGCGCTCCCAGTTTCTCCCGCCGTCATGGGTCAAATATATGCGCGACAGGTTCGCCTCACCGATGGATAGGATGATTGCGGATGAAGCAGAAAAGGCGTGGATGTCGCGGAATTGGAAATCTGATGCGTTTTCTGAAGGCGCCAGGCGAGGAGAGACGTTCATCCATGATGAGCCTGCGTTGGTGGTGCGTAGGACGGTGCCGTTGGTTCCGGATGCCCAGACCACTTGCTCGGAAACTGGTGATAAACCGCGGAACTGCTGTGTACTGTTTGATGGGGTGATGGTCCATGACAGCCGCTTGTGTGCAGGCTGAGGATGGGCGAGTGTAAGCGGGGAGGCATATAGCAAGAGAGTGAGTAGCTTCATATTGTCGTTTTATGCGTCTTGCCTCGGCAATGTGAGAACTGAGAGTCAGGAACAGTCAGGAAAACATACAATAAATCTGTAGGTACCTGTGTACTTGAGAGCTATCGGCTATCATGATCAGCATGCTGTGCGGGTGACTACCCCACTTCGGAGAACGGCCTCTAGCCACATCAGGAAGGTGTGGTGGTCGCCACCCAAAACAGAAGGTAATCGCTTTTATTTCGGTAATATAGTCTCAATCTTCGATATTTTAGGGCTGTGTCGATGTTTCAATTTATAGCGAAAAAGAAATGAAGTGTTGAGGCTTGGTTCCTGAAACAATCATTGCTCGATCGCAGCCTCGGTGGCTTTCAAAGCTCCAACAACAGCAAAGCAGATCATCGGAGTGATTGCATAACTGATCTGAGAAGACGTTAGCACCGGCTCAAACGCAGCCTGAAGATAGAACTACAGTCAAAAACTTTGCAACAGTCATCTTCATCGTCTCTGCTGCACCGGTCACATCAGATAACGCGACCAGAATCATTGCGGGAGGACCGGTAGGCATGAGCATCATGGAGAACCAAAGCATGGGGTCAGCATCCAGCATCTTTGTCTTCGACGCAATCGCCCAGATGAGGGGAATACTGATTCTGGGTCTTGTTAGCTGATCGAACCCACAGGAAACTCAGCATACTTACAGGGGCCATATGATGAACCTGAACAAGGTCACAAGCGCAAGACTGCCCTTGTGGACTTCGCCACTATGCTCGCCCCTCTTCATGCGCAACATACTCTTGCTGAGCTTTACCCCAACAACGATGATTTGCAAGGAAGCGAATAACTCGCCGACATTCTTGATGGCGGTGGTGAGCCAGGCGTTGAGATATCCGCCTTCAGTACTCGGACTGAAGAAAAGCCGATGGAGCGGCGGAGTTAGACCAATGGTGGCACCTGCAATTGCACCAAGTAGGGGAGCATTGGCAAATTGCCAGGTGATCCCGATCGTCTCTTGGAGCCAGGGCGACAGACCGTTGAACCAGTCCCGTGTCTTCAGATATCCCTTATTTTCCATGCGGTTTGTTGGCTTGACCATGGCATGTGGAAGGAGGGAAGTCTCCTCGTTTACGATACCATCCGGACCTCGCTCCATGTCACTGTTACCCTCATCGTTCTCTGATTGGCCATCCTGTTCGTCTTCGTCTTCTCCGTCGTGACCTTCTGGCGCGTCCTCATCTCCAGGCTTCAGTAGCCTCGGACCAAGCGCGAAAGTAAGTGAGTTGCTAACCATGGCGTTGACTAGGAAGTATGACTCGGCCCGATCCATCGCCTGGCTCCCGGACTCGCCACCAGTGAGGATAACATCGAGGATTTGCGTTTGCTTGAGCGATTGGATAAGCAGGAGCGGGAGAGACGTCGTGTTGTTGAAAGCGATGGCTGGCGCAACCCAGGCAGGGAGTTTGAATAGACGGGTGAGGATGCGACCGACAAGGACGGAGAGTAGCGTGTAGGATACTGACCATACTATTGTCGCGTTAGCTGTCGTCAAATCTGAAACGAGCATCTTCTACTCACTGAGCACCGGCACATATCTGAACCCAGTATCTTGGTGCAGATTGGAGCCAATCTTGTATATCAACAGACAGGGCAGGAACATGCGCACGCAGAGTTTCGAAACCTCCTTCGCCGCGTTCGGCGACAGCAGATTGCATTGCGCTGCAGCAACACCAAATGCGATAGTCAAGAGCACCGAGAAGGCGGCCTGTATGGCGCCAGTCAAGGGTACGATAAGTTCAGACGCAGCCACGGCCATGGTTGATAGAGTGACGGAGGAATGCTAGGCAGAACTCCGTGATTGCTGTGTGATATTGATCGGGATTCGGCACACCAGGGAACCAGATCAGAATAATGCAACAGTCCCTTAAGTATGGAACTCAGGAAATGAGGTTTCGCATCGCTGCCGTTGCGCCCGCGCGACATCAAGCCGCGTTCCTGAGCGATGACGTTGGTGCAGCGGGGCCACCTTCGCGACGCCAATCCCACGCCGCGGCACTATCAGGGGGGCTGATTCAGATTTTGGCATATCTCACGACCTCTTTTTGAACAGATGAACTCGGTGCCGAGGTGTAACTCGCGGCATAGGAGTGCTGTTTCGCGTTGTTTTGGAAATTGACGGCTGGTGAGGCGGTTTGATTGGTGGAGTCAATGGAGAAGTAACGATGTTGCTCCGCGGGCGGCCTTGATCCCAGGTGCCGACACGCTGCGCTAGGACCAATTCGGATGGGCCTGATTGTGATCTCCCCAACTGGACAGTACCCCGAGAAACAAAGTTGGCGATATGACCGCGCAAGCTGATAAAGTCTAAGAATCACACCGATAGAATATTGTAAGTTAAGAGCAACACGTGCGCGACGCTATTGACCAGTCAAAGAACCACATCGCGAAACGGTGCATCACAGCACTGGAGACGAAATCGTCGATCGGCTTGACAAACTCGCCAAACAGAGGCTGGACTACCTAGACGGCTACCACGACACCATTCTGCAAGCTAAATATGACGCATATCAACAACTCCAAGAGGAGTTCGTCGACCTCTGGGGAATGGAGGAAAGAGGGGGAGCCAGTAAACCCGAAAATGTTAAAACTGAGAATGTTCGAAATGCATGCGCCATTTTTTGCTTAGCGATGCTGCTTGGGTATCTGATGTATCGTTAGAAAGATCGAGGTATCAGTACTTTCGGGTCTTTGCTGTTAAGTGCTTCCTGGGTTCACATTGCAGAGTGTGCAACTAGTTATTATCATTGCGAGGGGGATTCTCGTCTCGAACTTGTCATATCAACTTGAAAAGAACTGGGTTCCACCAATGAAGGTCCCTGCCCTCGGTGACTGTCAACCAGATGTGCCTCAAGAGGGAGTTGGGCCCCTTAGGGCCGAAGCCCTTGAAAAACTTGTGGTATCATAGAAGCGGGTCTCACTTGCCCAACTGGTTCCACTCGCCGTGCTTGTTGTCGCTCAATGTCCTAATTTTGATGCAATCAGTGTCAATGGCGCCGTCGTGATGACGGTAGGCTCTTCGATATAGGAACTGGTGTCGAAATACTCGAAGAAATCTTGAGGAGGCAAAAGCCCAAATTGAGCCTCGCCAGGCGGAGACATGGTGTTGAACTTACGGTGCGGAAAGGACTTGTGGGAATTCTTGCATGGTCGCGCGTTTGGCACAACTGGCGGGTCTCGCAACTGGCGTGTTGGGCGAGGGGAACGATACCCCGGAGTCTGCGTTCTGTAGCGGCGCTGGACCATACGCCCGGATGGGCCCCGAACTTGACCCAGAACGTCAGGCTGCGGTTGAGGACGTTGGGGTTGAACCAGGGATATGTGGTGCGATGAGCGCAACCAATTTAAGATGACGCTTCGCGAGCTCCAATAACAGCAGGAGAATGCGGAGAAGCAACCTTGAGAGGTCGATCGCTAGTGTGAGATCTCCAAAGCTTTAGCACAGCCTGGACAAATACATGTATACTAAGAGTACATTGCCATGTATGAGTGGGAGATAGGAGGTCATTCCGCGTGTTTTCAAAGCATTGATACTCCGGCGAAGACGTGGTGCGTATTCTCCAGGTGACCACTGAATGTGATGAGCGACTTCACAGTGAGAGCTGTATCCTCGTGGCTTCTGCACCAAGCAAAGCACTGACCCACCATGCCGCTGTCGCTCCTTCCACAAGACACTCACCTTCCACCACCCACACCAAAAGCTTCTGCTATGCGTCAAATTTCCACTTCAAACGCAATCTTTTCTTCAAAATTACACCAAGGTACACTCACAATAACTACAAGACACGATCAACCGCCTCGGCAAGTTCCATCAGGCGACGAGCTTGAGCGAAGCAGTGAGTTGTCCAAGTACTCAGAAGACGACGACGAGGTCCAAGTTGTCGACCCTCCAGTAAACGACAGAGGAAAGGAGCAGCTAGTTCCTGTCTCTCTTCCCATTCGAGTTTGTATCACAGTTTCTGCCAACAAGGGCAGATGGCGGCCCATGAGCCGTCTGGGTCGAGACGTGCAGGAACCACTCCAGGACCAGTTCTTTCCTCAAGTTACTCGCCCAGCGTGGGTGAAGAAGCAATGGGGTTGTTGGACTGATCCAGTTAACCGGCGTTCGCATTTGGAACAATGTAAGTCTGCTTCCTTCTTCAGCCTATTTGGTACCGCCCTAACATTTCGCAGGCATAACGCATGGCATCAAAGTTCGGCAAGGCAAGTTAGGACCCGACAACCACGAGGCTTGCAGCTATTGCCAGTCCAAGGGGTTCGTGTGCGCCTTCTTCCACAAGGGCGCACCGGACTTCATAGCCATACTGCCACTCCCAGCCAGTTTGCGTCAAAGACTGAACTGCGATGATATCAAGTTTTGGGTCCAATAGTTATACCCAGTATTCTCCCGGCTCTAGTTATGATACATAAGTCGTTGCGAGGTGTATACCTCGCTGAAAGCTATAGTTACGAAACATAATTTGAACTGTGACCAAGACCCGTGGTCCAGTCTACCATTGGACAGCTGGGCAATGGTATCTGTGAGAGTCGCGCATGTCTTGACATGGGCGGCTTCAGCTTCCTTATTACCCTCGCTTTTTTTAGCAACTGGGCCGTCAACTCACTCGCCGACGTGAGCGCATCAGAGTCAACTTGTAGGTCATTGACATTCTTCTTCATCTTGGCAATTTCCGGACCATACTCAGCTCACAACTCGACACGCTGTTGATTGAGCTGTTGCTATAAATCGACTGCGTGCTCAAGAAAACTCGACTCGATATTCTCGGACCAGTATACGGTTCGAGATCGGACGTCATGGTCGTCGTGGTCCGACTTGGCACGCTCAATTGATCACGACCACCGTATCCTCGTCAATTTGAACTGATCTGAAGATAAGAACACAGGCCATTCGATAGACCACGAGGTCATTCCGTTTGGACTGATGGCGTGACAGACGGCGGGACAGGTGGCGGCACAGATCGCTCTCTCTCCCACTTTGCTGCTTGCTTCATCCACTTGTCAATCTCTGGCTTCAGCAACCTCGAATATTCGCGCCTCGACATGATCGGCTTCGGTGGTCGTGCGACAAATACGCCCAAGGTGAATTTGCTGTGGAAGGACCAAGTCCACCAGGTCGCCTCGACATTGGGTGCATCTGGCGCTTGATAACGCTGGTAAGTATCCTCGAGAATCTCCCCAATGAGCCGGTAGCAACCCTGTGCTGGATGCTGTGTCTTTGAATCGAAGATCAAGACGATCTCCTTGACGTTTTGCAGCTGCCTGAACATGCGCACAAAGGGTTTCATATCAACTGCGGGACTAATCGTTGTGACAAAATCCAACTCATCCAAGCGTAAACATTACATGTTGAATGGGAATGAATCCCAAGCTGCGATCGTATCACTGGTACAGCAGACTATTAGTTTTCTCACGTCCTACAAGAACGCGTCCGACTGGTCACAAATAATCCCGGCGGCATCGTCGCGCAGTACAAATCGGGTCTTCTGAAACGCGAGGCGGGTGAAGTCGTTGAACTGACGGCATACTAACCGTATGGCGAGGTTGGTGCTGGGCTTATATTGGGTGGCCATCCTCAGGTATTTATATCAATGGCGCGACCTGACAATTTCGATATTGTCTAGACCTATGCGACGATGTTGTTCCAGGGCGTAGGCAGCGATGATAAAGCGAAGCTCCACCGACAGAGAAAAGAATGTGGTCTTTTGCGGCGGACCAGTCATGTCGTTGACGAAAGCACGAGTGTGGGTTGAGTGGTCCTTTTCGTGGTATGCAGGACAGCAATGGCGGGCGGTCAGCTCTGTCGAGCAAGCCTCCTCAGCCGCGACGCGTACGAGGGTCACGCTGGACGGCTAGTGCTGATCGTTAGCGCACCGCCCATCTGATAAGATTTTCGCACCCCGCCAATCTCCGAGGTTGCACCATCTTGTTTCCTCTTCAATCGCGTCCACCGATGCGCGTTTCTGCCTCTCTTGTACTTCCAGCTCTGGCCGATGTAGCGCATGCCTCCTACTCGGGGAAGTTTTGTCCTTTGGCTTGCGAAACAGTCGCCAACTATGCTACTTTCAACGATACCGATCCGTCGCTTTCGAGAAAGGTGAACGCGTGTCTGAGCGACTTACGCATTACATCGTTGTACCTTTGTTTCGATGAGTACTGTGAAAGAAATGGCGAAATCGCAAAGTGGATTGCGGCCCAGAACCCCTGGTGTTATGAACATGCGAACGTCACACTTCCCTCTCTACAAGATGTAGTAAATCAGTGGCCACCGGAAAGTAAAGCGAAAGTGGAGAGGATATCTGCGGCTGAAGCGTTGACATTTCCGGAGCTGGACCACTTCGTGATACCCGAGAGTGCGTTTTTTGATCGCGCATTCACTACCATGGTATGCTTTTGACCTGCGAGAGTGGGTATCTTCGTACGTTGCTCATCATGCTGCATAGGACGTTGCGTTCTGGGAATACGAGATACATCTCGTCTACGGGTAAGCGGACATCCTAGTGGCTTCGTGGACGTAGTTGACATAAGTTTGTAGGTGGTGCATGTACTACTTCTGGATCGCAGTCATTGCCGTCGGCATCGCGACCCGTCTCTGTGCGCTGATCGGTAAGGTTCAGTACAGAAATAGGGCCTATCAAAGTCTCCCAGAAGTTGAACTCAACACTCCACTGAAGCCGTCCAGTGCTTTTGCTGTTCCTCGAACATGGTTGAAGCGGCACATTACAACACCGGCTGCATTTAGTGACCGCTGTTCCCGACCTTGGGGCTGGTGTACGATACCGCCCCGGATACAATCACTCACCATACTACTATTCGTTACCCTGAACATCGTGCTTTGCAGCTGCTCGTACCGTCTTACCGAAGGCAATCTTTACTGGCCTGAAACGTATGCGCAGCTGCTCCGCTACGTATCGGATCGAACCGGCATCATCTCGTTGGCAAACTTCCCTCTGGTATGGCTTTTCGGCATGCGCAACGACGTCTTGATTTGGATAACAGGGTGGGGATTTGGCACGTACAATGCCTTCCATCGATGGGTGGCTAGAGTGGCAACTGTGCAGGCTGTGATTCACAGCGTGGGCTACACAGTGATGATTCTGGAGAGCGGAGGATGGCCAAGCTTTCTCAAACATTGGACGGAACATTACTTCTGGAACGGCGAGCTCGCGACCATTGCCATGTGTGCTCTTCTCGCCTTCTCGGTCTATGGAATCCGTCGCAGTCACTATGAGATCTTTCTCGTCACGCACATCGCACTCTCCATCGCCGCGTTATGGTCAATGTACTACCACGTCGAAATCTTCACTGCTGGAGAGTGGAATATCTTTGTCTGGCCATGCCTTGCGGTCTGGGTCGTCGACAGGCTTTTGCGTCTTGCCCGCATCGTTGCATTCAGTCGCTTTACGCTCAATACTCGAGCTCGAGCGGCTTTCGACCCTAACAGCAATCTGGTGCGACTAGATGTAGATAGCAGTAAGAGTATCATTGCTTCCAGACCAGGCACATACTATTACATACATGTGCTAGACGACCTTCTTTACGCGCATCAAAGTCATCCATTCACATTGGCATACGTCGCACCGGACGCAGGCATCAAGGAATCCACACCTCTATCACCACTAGCATTCAGACCCACGCCTTCGCGCACCTCGTCAGCCTCGTCCAGCGAGTCGGACGCGCTCTTAGCACAGGACACATCGAAAGCCTCCCCCAACCTCGTATTTCTTGTCCGGCCTTACAACGGATTCACGTCGCGTTTGAGATCAAGTTGTCTCTTACATCCCAAGAAGCTCCGAGTGCTCATCGATGGACCGTACGGACACACTATTCCTCTTCATACCTTTATGAGCGTCTTATTTGTCGTCGGGGGGACGGGTATCGCCGTGCCATTGTCACATCTCGCTGACCTTCTCTCTGCTTCCTCGCATGTACAAAATGTGAAGGTGGTATGGGCAGTCCGCGAGCATGCGTTCCTCGCATGTGTCCTCCGCGACTTCGAAGGCATGCTCGGCGACGAGAGAGTTGAAATGGAGGTGCACATCACGAGAGACGAGCAAGCCACAAGCGATGTACTGGGCAGAGATCTCAAGAGCGTCAGGCTCATGGCTCATAGGCCTGATGTACACAGGGTGGTGGAAGAGGCAGCAGAGAACGCCAAGGGTCAACGTTTAGCCGTCGTTGCATGCGGACCGGCCCTCATGGCCGATCAAGCGAGGAAGGCTAGCGTGGACATGCTAGGGATCGGTCATATGGGTGTTGAGTATTTCGAGGAGAGCTTCAAATGGTAGATAACACTTTTCACATGAACAAATCCGTTAATATCACGCGTACCAGCTCAGACCTGGTCATTCTTAAACGTAATGTACCACTGCGCCACATCCTTGACACTGTCTTCAAACACCCTGATACGTTCTCCCCCCAGGAGCATTTTCTCCGTCAGTCTCGAGTCAGCCCGGAACGGAACATTGATAGGCACCCTGCCTCTCCCGACTTTAAACACTCCACTGGTGACTTCGTCCGCAAACTCCCTTTCGACCATATCAGCCGCCGCGTTCCACAACTTGTCGCCATCGAGACCCTCTTCCACCGTCCCCGCAGCAATAAACCAATCCGATAGGTCTTCGCTGTTAACCTTCGTCTCGTCCAGTGCCTCAATGTGCACCCTTGCGCAATCTTGCACGTGCACAAATCCGAAGGCATACCGTGGAGCGTTGTCATCGAACAGCAGCGCCTTGCTCTGGCGATCTAGATGCGCAAACGCCTCCGCAGAGGTATTGCAGAACTCGGATGGACCCATAACGGTCCCCGGGATGACTTGGGCGATGGAGAAGGATAGCTGCCCGGATGCCCGCAGGGTCTTGAGGTATTGCATGCATTGGGCTTTCGCAGCGCAGTAGGCGTGGTGGGAAGACTTCAAAGGTGGTTTTTGCTCCAGAGATGAATTTGAGATGGGCACGTGTTCTGTGTGTAAGTTGTTGGCGAACGAATGGTCTAGGGAGAGTGCGACTTGATCAAAACAACCATACCATCCATAACGCGATCCATGCGTCTTCCTAGCGTATCCCCATCTTCAGCGTCGACCAAACCCGCCCCAGCTTGTGTAAACACCATTCTCTTCACACTCTTGGACTTTTCGCCGGCTGCGACCAGGTTCTTAGTGGAGTTGATGAATGGCCAGTAGATGTCGTTGTCGGGATGGAGCCATGGCAATGGCCAGGCCCCGGCTATATGCACAACATAGTCTACACCGAAGATGGCTTCATCGTATGCTCCCTCGATGGTGTTGTCCGGAACGATGGCATATTCTATGAGATGCAGGTATTCTTGCACGGATGGTCCGGATTTGATGGTCTCAATCGCGGAAGGGCTGCGCACGATACATCGCACGCGATACCCGGTTTGCAGTGCGTATACCACGCATGCATAGCCGATGGTTCCATTGGCGCCTGTGATCTGGTTGCTTTGTCAACTCAAGCAGTGGTGGTTGAATCTGGGAGGACAGGTGTCGTACAGCTACTAGGCCGCGGCTTCCGCGGTAGACTGGTGTCATGGTTCCGGATGTCAGAGAGACCAAATGCGCTTTTTTTCGTTGTACAGTGGGTCAAAATTATCAATCATTCGAAGTTCTGCGAGCATTGTACATGTATAAACGATGTCGGGTCAGACTCCGTAGGCTTGGCGTGGGCCCGTGGTGCAGAGTGCTTTCCGATTGCGTTCCGAATGTACCCACATTTCCGGCTTCCAAGGTTTGGTGGGATGTCATGATGCTGCAGCCTCAACATCCAAACACGCATGTTGGACTATTGGACCGTAGATTGTTGGCACAAGGAACTACAGGGTATAACCTGAGCCTCCATACTTGCTGTCGTCATTGAGAGTTGCATCGAGGTAGAAATACTGAATGGGAATATCGAACACCGTCTCCGAGGGCCGCGATGGTGTCGACACAAGATTATGGCCTAGCCGCATATGAGAAGCTTGATTTCATCTTTGTAAGCAAATTCCTGAGTCAAGTATCCGAGTCTTCTTTGCTGATTGATGAGCTCGTGTAGGCAGGAGCCTCCCTGAGAGGCCTTCCGACCCTTCACAACCAGGGCGCTGGCGTCGCTGCTGGGGGCGAGACGCTTGCCTTTCTCAAGCGATACTACGAAAGGCATCGCGAAATCATCGTATACGTAACGAGTCGACAATATCTCACCGCTGTTCAAATCTCATGACTGCTAGAAACGGTAACTCCGGCCACCATCGTTTTCAGAACTTCTCTGAACATACTAGAGGCGGGCAAATGTATGTATTTCGAAGACTAGGGACACGGGATATTTGGTCCGTTGCGGTATCTATCGGCCGGCTCATATTTGGACTGGCAGCCGATGAAACTGACACCCCGGTGTGTTTCCTACGTATAGTGTTCCATCGTACGAAATACATTTGTACAACATGCCTTAGTGCAATTTACCTTTGTACGATGTCCCTTGGCCCAGCATACCCTCGCATTGTACGGCTTGGATTTGGTCCGTTAGTTATCATGACTGCGTGCTTTTCATTCGGTCCTTTTCGACTTTACCACTCAGGTACAGAAGAGGATGTATATATGTAGCGAGGTGAAGCACCTGTGGCCACAAACGAACACCTCGCCTTGAATCGTACATCATCTTTGCGCTCTACAGCAACACGTGTCACAATCGAACTTTCAACTTCCTACGATTACTCATTTTCAACCCCAAGCAACTTCGCTAATATGGGGTCTGCAGTACGCAACGTGATCTTGATAGGTGTAAGTACCAGCCTTCTCTACTACTACAGTTCTGCGCGCTAACAAGCTCAAGGCAAGCGGCAACATTGGGATTTATATTTTGAAGGAATTGCTCACTCATCCTGATCACCTGAAAGTCACAGTCCTCAGCAGGGAGACATCGACTGCAAAGTTTCCAGATGGGGTCCGAGTTGTTCGATCAGACTACAGCCCTGCCTCTCTTGAGGAGGCGTTCAGAGGGCAGAATGTTGCCCTGTCCTTTCTCAATTACGACGTTTCAGTAGACCAGAAACTGATCATCGACGCGGCCATCAAGGCCGGCGTCGATCGATTCGTGCCATCGGACTATGGAGTTCGCACATACCACCCCCTATATAATGTAGGCGTGGCTACATACAAGAGGCAGTTTGTGGAGTACCTAGAATCCAAGCAGGATTCGATCAGCTGGACTGCCATTATTTGCAACCCTTGGATCGAATACGTACGTCGTGTGTCCTCTTGAACTGAGACATGAGATTGCTGACTTCAGCCTAGTGCCTGCTCGACGGCCTTCTTGGATTCGATCTCGACAAGCAAGAGGCCGGTATCATCGATGATGGCGAGAGCCCCTTCTCCGGAAGCACTCGTCCCTATGTTGCGCGGGCCGTTGGCAACCTCCTTGTTGATCCTGCAGCATACAACGACTCAAAGAACCAATACGTCCATCTCGCGGGCCACACACTGACGCAGAACAAACTCGTATCCCTCTTGGAGAAGTTGACGGGCAAGCAATGGAAGAAAGATCATGTCAAGTCAACCGAAATGATGGAAAAAGGACGCAAGTTCATCGCTGAAGGAAGCCCCTGGGGCATGGCTTTTATCGTGCGTGCTGTGACTTGCAGTAAGGTGGATGGAGAGGTTGCGGGTGATTTGCGAAAGCAGAACCCCTGGGACGAGCGATTGGGCTTGAAGCTTAATGATCTGGAAGATGACCTGAGGGATACTCTTGCGGGAAAGTATCCTGTTATCCACATGCCGCCTACTATAATTCCCGGTCGGTCATAGATTAGTGGGAATCCAGTGCCTAGATTATGACGCGCACGAATATCATACAACTGCAAGGCCGCATTCGCTGCGGGCGTGTCATAGTTCCGAGGGTTCCAATCTAAAATAATTGTTGATTTTAAGATATCGAGCACATTGCGAAGTGTGTTTTTATGCCCATCATGATGTACAAAGCAGTGTAGGAAGGACGCGTCGCAGCTCGAGGATGCGGAGTGCAGATCGTATCTCATGGGAGGTGAGGGTTCCGATCGTTCCGACTAGGTTCCGGAAGAGCCCCATAATTTGAAGTTGGCCGCTGCAGCCAAGCCTTCTAGTGCTCACTGCGTCCCTCGACCTCGACCACTACACCCGCTACATTCTCAAACACCAATACAATCTAGCGCCACCTAACAACATTACTACAACCTCGCCAGACTCTTCAACTAGTGTTTAGCAAAGTCTCCCACCTCGTCTACAAGAGTCTTCCTATCTACATCGCAGGACTTCTCAATAGCACCAGGTGATATTGATCGCGCAATCGACAAGCTCAGGCTCATCCGCACGATTCTCCAACGCCAGAACAATCTGGCGGCGCTACCCATGCTGTTCGAAAGAAGTAGACACATTAAAAAGATTCGACACGAAAAGCCCTAGGGTTAGACGGGCCACAGGCGCTACCGTCGCATGCGACTCTGTTAGATATACCCGAGGCGCATCCCTATAAGCAGGGCGCAAGCGTCGCTAGATACCATCGGCTCAAACCACTCCAGCGCGAGCCCGGAAGCCATTAGCGATCCATCACCCAAAAGCATCCTCCAATCGAAGGCGTCGATGCCTTGCAAAAGAGGGAATCAGGTGTAGGGATGCAGTGGGACACTGCGCGAGAATGCGACAGCACACCTCAAAGTGAGTCTTGGACATGTTACCCTCGTTCACGACAAGGTTATCTGGCAAAACCTCATGCGCGACGAGTGTGTCGTGTTCAAGCCTGGCAGAACGCTGACCAGATTTAATAGGGTACGCATCAATTTCTCACATTGCGCCGTCCTTCTATCTTCGCTAATCATTCCCCCGCCATCGCCAGATCCTACACCAAAAGCCCCGTCAAGCGATACGAGATGCACGACGGTATATCATCACAATATAACGCCGGTCAGAATAGACGCTCTCAAGCGATAGAAACAGTATCTCCCCACAAACGCGCGTCTTATCAAGCCGTCAGAGCTGGGTGCATCGCCGCTAGTTTGTTGCGCAGACAGCGCCGCGCCAGCTCTTGGATCATGCCTTGATGTAGTCTCATGTAGTCTTCATCGAAGCGATGCTGAAGATCTGTAATGCTACTGGAGATTTTGAGCTTATCACCCGACATCCCTATGCCCACTGCTGGCTCTCCCTGCCCCAGCCTCTCTCCCCCGGCCTCCCCGCACCCTCCCCCGGCGGCCTCCCGGGGACTGAAATTCCCCGTCTGCCCACCACAACAGCTGCCTCACATGTGTCCCGCAGCCCACGGCCATCTCCGAGGTACCAGGTTACGGCCAGACCTCATTTGCGTCGTTCACAAGATAGCCGACGACCATGTCGCGCAGTTTTTGTGGCAATCTGGAATGGAGCGCCTCGCAAAGCGACCACCAGTAGAGATGGATTCAATGCGGCGAGACTGGCAGAGCGCTACGGGCAGTCATCACACAGTCTACACACCATATAGGAATCTGGGACTGGTCCGGGCTGACATGGATTCCGCCAGAATCGTGTCCACATCCAAAATCTAGCGAGTGGGCGAAGCGGAAGCGAGACCAGCAGCGAGAACGGCAATACAACAACAGACAGAAATGGAGGGAGGGGACACCCAGAAGGTATTATACAGTCCGCGTATCATACCAGAGCAAAGCGCCGGACTAGCATGCATCCTGCTAGAATCATGTCCACCCTCGGAATTCAGCGAGTGGGCGAGCCCAAGGCCACCACAGCCTTTCAAGGAAGAGCGGAATATTGCAAGAAATATAATGCATTGGCTGTACTATTTGCGGATGTGTGCAAAGAACATGGGTGAGGTCTGGAATGTGACGCGTCGAGGCATTCGTAGCGAAATCCAGCGGTTTAGGTCTCCAGTAAGAGCAGGCAAAACTATACTCAACCACAAAGGCTGCTACAACAAGAATACATTCCCTCTCTAAAACCAAACACCCTCGTCTTCCAATTCCTCACCGCGTTCTGAGGCCGTCAACAACTCCCGCACAGTCCACGGCTTGTACTTGTATCCCGGTGGGATGTTGGTATTCTCGAACGGAGCGCCAGTAAGCAAATGCTCTGCAGCCTTGTGGTAGTTATCGTGAGTGTACTGTTCGGGGTCATGCTGAATCAGCCAGTCCCCCACCATCTTCGCATCCTTTTTCGGGGCTGCTTCCTGATTCTTCCAATCGGTGTTGTGGAAGACTTCACGGTTCTTGAATCCCAATTTCTGGGCACAGGAAACGCGCTCAAATCTAATCACAAATCTGTCAGCTGGTGTTGCGCATGTGCGTAGTTGCAGCTTACCTCAGCTTGTTATGAACCTTGGTTGCAAGTGGAATGTTCTCTCGGCCGCCAATGCTCAGACAGGCCGCCAACGAATACCCGTCTTCCATGGCCATAGTTCCGCCGCTGAATGAGGTTGGCAAGAAAGGATGGGCTGCATCCCCGAGCTGAATGACGCGGCCTCCTTTCGATGCCCACTGTGGCTGCGGGTCGCGCCACATTAGCTTCCAGTCGAGGCATTGGTTGTTTGGCGAGGCCTTTATGACCTCGGTCACTAAGGGATCCCAGCCTTTGACGGCCTCCAGAGCCTTGTCGATCGTTGTCGTCTTTGACCAGCTCTCTGTGGCATCGCTGTGCTCATCCTTGGTTGTCAATAGATAGCAGAAGCTGCCGTTGAACTGATGGACCACAATATGTGCTCCGGGGCCAATGTACAGAAATCCTAGCTTGTTCTTGCCACTAAATTCCTTGGCAATGATGGGGTTTTCTGCCACAACTGAGGCTGGGTAAGTGCAGCGGTACATGACGAAGCCTGAGCTGATGGGTGCTACTTTGTTGCCGTCCATCAACTTCCAAGACCTTGAGCCAACTCCGTCGGCTGCGACGACCACGTCAGCCGTCAAACGCTCGCCCCCTACGACAACGACACCAGCCTCTTTTTCGTTCTCGAAATATTCCTCCACCTTTACTTCAAAGGTGATCGGAATGCCTTGTTCCAGGGCGTAGGAGGTAAGAAGACCGTGCAATGCTTTCCGGTAGACGTCGAGTGCTAGGTTATCCTCGGCACCGACAGTTTCGTGCTTGAGGAAAGTGCCATCGAACTTGCGCATGTCAAAGGCAGGCATACCAGAGATTGCTCTGGCTCGCTCCATGAATCCGGGCCATTTCCGTGGCGTCAACAACGCCGGACTAGTCACCATGATGATTTCGCCTATCCTTGGAGATCAGCATCTGTTCTAACTTTGCACTATCAAGGTACCGACCTGAGTACTGCCCTGCAGTGTTTCGCTCAATCACTCGGACGTTATGGCCTTTGCGGTGGGCTTCGATCGCAAAGGCAAGGCCACCGATGCCACCGCCAACCACGAGGACCTCAATGTCCGTAGGAGGTTCTCTCTCCATCTGGGTATGCTGAACTCCTGGCATGTTGGAATTTGTTGGTGTAAGTTGTGTGGGATGAATTGTGTAAGATGAGTTGAGTGTCTGATCGTTCTTGTTCTCACTATGAATTATATGGACGTCGATATATATACCGCTATGACATTACCTTTGACCACGGCGCCTGCATTGCCCAGCATTGGCCCGTCGGTCAAAGGCAGACGGATGAGAGTGTCGGACCGTACCTAAGGTTTCACAATGCGATGTCTAAGCGGACACATGAATGGATCCTGGCGCCGGTCTTCACCACAATACAGTTCCAGATTGGACCGCGAACAACGGTTCCGGTATCCGAACGAGATCCTCTACAGATCTGTTCAGGACAAACAAGCTTTGTTGTCCGCGAGACTACGCGCGGAAGCCTCCCGTAAGTGCATCCGCGTGTGGTCTTCATCTGGGGATCTGTTCCAAGAATGGAAATCGTGAGGCTACGTGGCGACGTCAACAACCTCGCGTCGCACTTGGCATGTACGAAATGATGTACGACGTGCGTCGCTCAACGCTAGAAAATGGCTGGGCGTGACTAGGCAATTCAAAGATGGTCGGATCGACAAGAAATGTCTCGGTTGCATATTGGCGATGCGATGCAATGCGTATCTGGCGGCTTTGCAGCAGAGGGTTAGTGTAGGGCTCACCGGCAATGCGTAGTAAACAAGAGACGCAATCTTGTAAAAGATGCCTCGGAGGGCTGAGTCGATAAACCTGCCGTGAAAGAGGAAATGTTGAACGCATCAAGTCGGATGAATGCTCTTGACTCGTGGTTCTAGTGGGAATGACCTGCACTGACTGATGCTGTCGGGCTTCGCGCGTCGACGAAACTGATGGTCGGAGGATCGGGGGCGGAAAGCCGACATTAACGTCGAGCAAGCACGTGATAGTAACGTGTCGTTCGTCCAAACCATCAATTCCGGATCCGCGCGACTACTGCTAATATGTTGGTTTGTGAATAAATACTTCTGCATCATCAGTCGTCCGGACTCACGAGCTCAGAGCAAAGCCACTCCATTCTACAGCATTTTACCTAAGCACCCCGCATTCTGAGTATGGCGGGATGTCGCAATGCTACAACAGGTACTTTTGCGGAGATCCCGGTGGGGTCCCGATGGGGAAGACATCCTCTCGGGCCTAGTGCGACTCCTTGCTCAATCAGACGTTTTCATCGGTGGAAGATCCGAATTCAGGCAGATTGTGCCCTCACATTGCTCTTGAATCTCAAGGGTGGTCTCCGCGAGTGTATAAAACAACGAGGCTTCTATCGTTGCTTCGCGCCCACAGTAACGACCATCACATCCGACCCTGAAAGACTTCCCAGGTGCAACGCATTTCCAATTATGTTCTCCACTAATGAAGGTCGTCTTATCTTTACCTACGATGCCGAACAGCTTTGGATTGAGCCATGGGGCCACAATGCGGTCCGCGTTCGCGCCACCAAAATGGCAGCTATGCCACAGGAAGACTGGGCGCTCTTACCTCGACCAGATGTCACCGCCAAGATCGAGACGAGTGAAAGTACGGCTACATTGATCAACGGAACTATCAAGGTCGTAGTCTCGAAGCGAGGCAAGATAATTATATCAAACAACGATACCGGAAATATCATTCTTGAAGAATTCGTCCGTGACAGGCGCGACATTCATGATCCGAAGTGTAGTGCTTTGGAAATCGAAGCTCGCGAATTCAAATCCATCGCGGGTGGAGACTACCACCTCACAGCTCGCTTCGAGAGTTTGGATCCGAAAGAAAAGATCTACGGTATGGGCCAGTATCAACAGCCGTACTTAGACATCAAAGGAACTCAACTCGAGCTCGCTCATCGGAATTCGCAAGCTAGCATTCCCTTTGCTATGTCTTCGCGTGGATATGGCCTCTTGTGGAATAATCCATCTATTGGCAATGCGGTGTTTGGAAAGAACGTGATGAGTTTCGAAGCACAGTCGACCAAGGCGCTCGACTATTGGGTTGTGGCATGCGAAACTCCCGCGGAGATTGTTCGGTCATATGCAGATGCTACTGGCAAAGTAGGTGTCAATTCCCGCTTGGACTTGCTGGGCTAACACACTGGTAACTGAAGGTGCCGATGATGCCGGAATATGGTCTCGGCTTTTGGCAGTGCAAGCTTCGTTACCAGACGCAAGACGAGCTTCTAGAGGTGGCCCGAGAATACCGACGACGAGAGCTGCCGATAGATCTCATTGTGATTGATTTCTTCCACTGGCCACTGCAAGGCGATTGGAGATTCGACGAAAAGTTTTGGCCAGATCCAGGTAAGTTGATGCCCATTCCGTTATGTCGCATGACCGGTCGTGTCTGAGAGCTAATCTTCGGCTTCCCAGATGCAATGGTCAAGGAGCTGAAGGAACTCAAAATCGAGCTCATGGTGTCAATCTGGCCAACGGTGGATCGACGCTCGGAGAATTACGAAGAGATGGTTGAGAAAGGCCTTCTCATCCGGACTGAACGTGGCGTGCGAACAGCAATGACCTTCCAGGGCCAGACCATTCATTTTGACCCAACGAACCCGGCCGCACGCGATTATGTTTGGAAGAAGGCGAAGAAGAACTACTACGAGAAGGGTATCAAGGTGTTCTGGTTGGACGAAGCCGAACCCGAGTATCGACATTACGACTTCGACAACTACCGCTACCACATGGGGCCAAATGTCGCAATCGGTAAGTACATATATTCTCCAAGGAGAGCATGTAAATTTACTCAGCTGTTCAGGCAACATCTTCCCGAAAGAGTATGCTCGTGCATACTACGAAGGAATGGAGAGCGAAGGTCAAAAGAACATCGTCAACCTCATCCGTTGCGCATGGGCAGGTAGCCAAAAGTATGGAGCCCTCGTATGGAGCGGCGACATCTCCTCGACATGGTCTAGCTTCCGAAACCAACTAGCAGCCGGCCTGAACATGGGTCTCTCCGGTGTTCCTTGGTGGACAACCGACATTGGCGGTTTCCATGGAGGAAATCCCAACGACGAAGCCTTCCGTGAGCTTTTCGTGCGCTGGTTCCAGTGGGGAACCTTTTGTCCCGTCATGCGACTGCACGGCGATCGCGAGCCCCGCCAACCAAAGTACCCAGGAAGCCCAGGGTGCCGCAGCGGCGCCGATAACGAGGTCTGGTCATATGGCCCAAGTGTTTATGAGATCTGCAAGAAGTACATGCTGGTCCGCGAAGAAATGCGGGAGTATACGCGCACCCTAATGGACGAAGCGCATCGTCTGGGCTCGCCTGTTATAAGAACACTATTCTATGAGTTCCCGGAGGACCAAAAATGCTGGGACGTCGAAGACCAGTATATGTATGGCGACAAATATCTGGTATCCCCCATCCTTGCTGCAGGACAGAGAAAGAAGACGGTCTACTTACCGCCTTTATCTACCGGGAGAAGATGGAGGTGTTTCTGGAGCAAAGAGGAATATGATGGCGGAGCGCAGGTTGAGGTTGAGAGTCCGATTGAGCTTATGCCGGTTTTTGAGCGGGTCTGAGGTCAAGTCGTACGTTGCGAGTTCAATAAACCCATGAGAGCGTCCATCTCCATCATAAAGATCTCCGGGCGTATTGCGCTCTTATATAAATATCAGCGTGCCGTATACAATGACCACGACGAGGTCTGCATGATCAGACTAGCTCTGTGTGCAATTGATGGAGGTTAACACGTCGTGAAGGTAGGTGGCGAGGCGTTTACGATGCTCGAGTGGGGCGGTGTAGATCCTCGTCCGCAGCGCGTTAGCTATTTGTCACGCCTGTGATCCGAGTATAGCTGCGTGCGACGCGGCTAAAACCAAGTAAGAATCAAAAAATAAGAAGACGCGATAAATGAGTCGCATTGCGGTCCCTTGATGTCATATACTAGAAGCGTGAGAGACTCCCTCAGCACGATTCGCTCACACCTGCAGCTTGCCCACATTGTCAATATGCTCACCAGTGCCCGTGATTTTGGTTATCGTACTAGCGGCTTACACGAAAGCCATTACTGAACGAGGCCTAGCTGTAAAAGCCGACTTGCTCTAATGCGGAAGCTCCATAACCGAAATATTGGGCTGATGGTGGCCTTAAGCGGCTCATCGATCTTGAGATAAGCACATCAACTGTTATGCTTAAGTTCGCAAGTCCGCCAAGATTAAGCTTCGATACAACACAACTAACATGAGACTCCGGGCTCCTGTGATCGCTAGTTTGGCGAGCATTTTTCCCTTCTCATATAGCTTTGATCTTCCTCCCCCGACAGGCCCGTTCAATGTCGGCTCCAAAGCATATGTGCTACCAAAGATCACTCTTGACGACCCTGTGGCACCCAACGGGACTGGAACATTTGTTCTACTCAATGTCTATTATCCGACTAAGCGAGAGGCTTCAGTATCAAAGTACATCTGGGGCGGTCTTTCCAGTCTTTACGACATGTATTACGGCCTTTCGAATGGTACATTTCGCAACGTTACCGCCCGTACGTCCTACAATGCCGAGCCACTGCCTTTGAAAGAATGGAAACACCTGGATCTTCCGACACTCATATTCAGTCCCCCCTTCGCTGGACCCCCATCTCAGGTGTTTCATGCCCTTATCTCCGACCTGGTATCCCATGGCTTCTCAGTAGTGACAATGGATCACCCATACGAACAACCCTATCTTCAATTACCCGATGGCACTGGCGTCCCAGGATTGCCATTCGATTACGATGTAAACACAGAAGAAGGTCTTCAGCTCGTACAGAGCGTTCACGACTACCGCCTCACGGATGCAGATGCAGTCCTTGAAGCCATGCCCAGCCTTTCGAAACGCCTATCGATACCACTCAACCTTACGCACTTCTCTTTCTTCGGCCACTCGCTAGGTGGCTCTGCAGCACTTGGCCAGATACTGTATGAACGTAACCGTGCAACCGGACACAAGCATCAAATCCTCGGGGCTCTCAACATGGACGGAAGTCTCTGGGACCCGGTTGCTGCAAACGACTCGTCCGTAGACCTACACATACCCAGCCTCATCTTGAGCTCTGCATATCACAAAGGTGATCCCCAATTCGCAGGCTTCGATGCCCAGCAGTCGACCTGGGCCAAAGAGATAAACATCGGAGGAAAGTCTAATCACACTGATTTCTCCGATTTGATTGTATTGAAACAAGGGTTGGAAATTTCAGGTGGTGAGGGAGCTGTCAGTGCGCAAAGAATGATTAACATCACGCGGACACTGGTGGAGGACTTTCAAAGTCTTCTAGTGGGGAGAGGTGAGGGCGTTCTGAGCGGCACGAACGAGGCAACTACTGCTTGGCCGGAACTGGAGTGGCTATACAACAAGACAGGGGCGTAGAAACCATGAAAAGGCGCCGTCTTTGTATTGGGAGTCGCCGGAGACGTTGCCTAATCGAGCTTGTAATTGTAACCTAGTGCGCTGATTCCCCGCCTTTGGGGCTCAAGTGCGATCCATGCAGCACGCGCATGAAGTAGGTTGCTCACGCTGCCTGGCAACTACCTGTAGTATTCTTGACCATTCACGTCGTCTTTACGAAAAAATGTCTTTGTCGAATACCCACGACTGCTCTGTATGTGATCGGAGCTTCGGCAAGCAAGACCACCTGACGCGCCACATGAGGATCCACACGCGAGAAAGACCGTACCCATGCCCCTCCTGCCCAAAGTCTTTCTCCCGCCGCGACGCACTCCATCGACACATCGCTGCGCACAAAGAGCGAGACAATGTTGAGCCATCTCTTCCACATTCGCGCGCATGTGTGCAGTGTGCCACGGACCGGGTGCGATGTTCGCGCGGCCAACCGTGCCGGAGGTGCTCTCATCGCGGCTCAGAATGCCTGTATCCTTCCGGCCGTCAGACGCGAGGTACCTCTTCTCCCAACCCAAGCGAGACCGAGTCACCAAGAGTCTTTGATGGAAGTAGCTTGCATATAGACGGGATTGACCACGACGACAACGGTGAATCTACAGTGCCTGGCTTTGGGGTTGCGTTAGAAGAGCCGTCTACCGCGGCATGGACTTGGGCGGCCAACGCCGGATACTCAGGCGCTTTAGACAACGTAGGTCAACCTGGCTTGGGAGTCTCAGACATCAATTGGCTCTCACCAGAATACAGAGAACCCGAAGACCTGAACGCGTTTCTTAGGAACCTAGGAAACATTACTGGCAACAGCCTGGGAGAGTGGGCGGGCGCTACCGCCCTCGCCGCGCCTGCGCTTGAAACGCCAACGACATTGCAAATCGCACCACGTGCAGACATCAACAACCTCAGTGCAGGCCCGGATACATGGACCGCTTCATCCACATGCTCACCCGATACCCTCAAAAACAGATATTACGTCGACGGCTCGGGCGCGAGGGCACCATTTGGTGGGAGGTGTCAGGACTCCAATGGAACTCACGAGACAGCCCAGTCTGATGAAACGGAGAGTAGCGCGCTTCATGGGGCGCTGGATCCAGATTCGCTTGTTCCATCTGAAGCATATCAGGTTCTTCTGGAGGGCATTGCCTCGGAAGGTCGCAATTGTATTATGGACATTGATCTGTCGCACTTTCCCACCCATGGGCAGACATCAGCTTTTGTGCGTCATTACTTTGCCAGATTCCATCCAATTTTCCCCTTCTTGCGACGATCTTCGTTCGCAGCTGACGCTTCGAAATGCTGGCTGTTGTTACTGGCTGTAGTGACCGTGGGCTCGAAGATTATGGATCGCTCTCAAGGATTGCCGCTACACGATTCTCTTCCACGGTTATTGAGTGCCATATTCTCACGAAGTAAGTATGGTTTAGAGCATACACGGGTAGAGGATGAGAGCAGTGCCTATGTTCCTGGTCGTCAACGTCCCCGCAGTGTAACCCCGAGTCTACACATACTGCAGGCCGGGGTTTTGAACGTCTCTTGTTTGTTACATTCTGGCAAGAAAGCATCAGTCGAACGCGCTTTCGTGGAACGACATTTCTTAGTAGAAGGTTGCCATGCCTTAGACTTGCTCGGACACAGCGATGGATCCATCGGTCTTGAGGACACGACCAGACTGGGCAACGATCAGATCGCCGATCTATGGTTAGTGTCAGAATCAAGAGTTCGGACTGGAATGATGATATGGGTGAAGATCCTTTTGAATATACAAAACTTCATAGCTAATATTGGCAGAATCTCGACGCTATGTTCGTTTATGAGTTCCAGGCTAAACCTCTAATTCAGCTTCACCATATAGATGCGACGCTGCCTTGCCATGAGGACATGTGGGAATTGCAAACATCGACCGGTCAGAGTAAGAGACGTTCTCCTGATATGAAACTTGCGGAAGCGTTAGAGATGCTCTATGTTGAGAAGAGGCTACCGCCTGATCTGGGGACCTTTGCCACTGGGTTACTAATCACCGCCATCTGCCAATATACCAGGGACATTCTAGCAAGAGATCGAATTAGTTTGACCTCATGGACGCCAACGGCTGTGCCACAGCAGCAATCTGGGGTACTAAGGGTGCGGCAAGAGTGGTTGCCGAGAACTCAAACAGCTTCCAAGTGGCGCAACAGCGCCTGCGATTGCCTGGACATATTGCACTGGCCTGCCAACAGCAATGTCGCTCGTCGCCGGGGGTTCGAAGACCACACGATCTTGCAGCTACACCTTGCTCGGCTTCTCATCTTGATACCAATCGACTCCTTACAAGTGTTTGCCTCTGGATCGAAACCCAATGAGTCCGTTTTTCACAATCCAACTCATCAGGATTCCGACTTCACGTCAGCTCGACTCAAGGTCTTACAATGGGCTATTCAAGACCATTGCAAAGCCAGACTAGCTCTGGTACATTGTGGTGCAATCTTCTGGCACGTCCGAAGGTACAGCTGCGGTAGCATTCTTGAGCCGTACGCGGTATACATTGCGACGCTCATACTCTGGGCCTTTTGTGGCTTCATGAAGCTCCCTGGAGCAATTGAGGCCATCGATAATGGATTTCACGAACAGCCCGAGCCCTCATTCCTGCATCTTGATCGTCCCTTAGACGACGAATTGGTCCAGACATATGTGCAGGTTGGCCATAAGATGTCAGCTTACATGGCGAATGTCGGCAGCCTACAGGATCCAGGCGCACCTGGTCGAATTGCAAAAGAAGGGATGTCATTGTTAATCAAGAAAGATCAGTGAGCGATGCATTCTGTCACTGGAATTTCTACACCTTCTAACGACAATTATAGGTTATGGGGTATAGAACAGTCGTACGCGAGCCTACTCAATTCGCTCGTAGACAAGTCATGAAAAGGACAAAAAGGTCTCATAGACGCTTTGTATACTCCTCGATCTGATGTAACTCCCAAAGACACAGCCGAAGTCATCGTCGCGTGGCGTGCATATCGCGGCACAGTTTCGCATCAAGAACGGTTCATCTAGCAACGGTCAATCTGTCTTGGGAAAACCACCAAGGCCTAGCGATTTCAAAACCACATGCGCATCCCTGCGGCATGGGTTTCGTTCCTGTCGTGGTTCCGTACCTTGCTGACGCAGTTATCCTTTGGCCGAAACGCCGGCGGTGGCGCTCAAGAGCTGCCAAGGGAATCGAATGTACCAAGAAATGCTGTTAGAGTGTGCGGCAGGTGACCACGCAATATCCAAGTTCCTCTGGTATCCCAAACACAATGCGTATTTTTCGCGCGAGATGGACTTGACCCCTCGGAATAATTAGTACCGGTGTGAGGGGTCGACGCGAAGCTGGACGTGCCCCCGCACAACCTCCGGTGGGGCTCTTAGCAGCTGCGCACATCACGTCCTCACCAGATGTACGTCACCGCCAGAAATGTTTACCAAATTTCACATGGCATTATTAATTCTTGGTTCTATCCCGGAGTATCGGTAGTTCACGTTCCTGGGCAGGTCAGGGTCTCCACTGGATTGGACGCACCCCCGCACGTTCTCCGGAGGGGCGAGCTGGGCAGACATGGACATCCATGCGCACATTCTTCACGACAAGGCTGCGTCTATCATACGACCCGTGAACCCCATGGGGATGGCATGTTCTGAATAAGATGATCTGGGGAAGATTTGATCCTTGTGCTCACCCAGCTGGTTAGATAAACCTAGTATGCCTCGACTGTGTATACCGTGGTCATTTCCCTTGACTGCGCACCCACTTTTCTTTGCAATCCAACTTGCGCAACTCAAGCCTGCCTGCGCCGATTCGTATATTTCCAGATACTTATTGCATAACACCACTTGCAACCATGGCCGATACAACGGAGAAGGCCAAGGCCAATTCGACGGAACACCGAGAGATATTCGATCTCGCCAACGAAGCGACCGAGGAAGAACACAAGACCACATTGCTTGAAGGTGTTCGCCGATATCCCCAAGCTGTTCTCTGGTCGGTATTACTTTCCACGTGCATCATCATGGAGGGATACGACATTGTTCTCATGTCCTCTTTCTTCGCCCAACCTGCCTTCTCGCGCAAGTTCGGCGAATACAACACCTCTACACGATCCTACCAGATTTCGGCGTCGTGGCAGAATGGTCTCGGTAACGCCGTGAGCGTCGGAACCATCATTGGAGCATTCGCCAACGGATATTTTGTTCATCGCTACGGGTATCGTCCAGTCTTGCTTGTATCGTTGTGTGCCATCTGCGCGTTCATCTTCATATCCTTCTTTGCCCCGAATGCCCCAGTCCTGCTTGTTGGACAGTTCCTTTGCGGCATACCGTGGGGTGTCTTCGCAACCATGGCGCCCGCGTATGCCAGCGAAGTATGTCCCACCGCCCTGCGAGGCTACCTAAGCGTTTATGTAAATCTCTGCTGGGCCTTCGGACAACTCATCTCTGCCGGAGTTCAGTCAGCTTTCGCGGGCAATTCTACCCAGTGGGCATACCGGATACCCTTTGCGATTCAATGGGGATGGCCGATTCCTCTCTTCGCGATCCTCTATATGGCGCCGGAGTCGCCTTGGTACTACGTCCGACTCGACAAGCTCGATCTGGCCGAAAGGATGGTCCTACGTCTCTCGTCGTCTTCGCAGCGACACCTCGCGCAGCAAAGGGTCGCTATGATGGTTCGGACAAACAACCTCGAGAGGTCTATCGAAGAAGATACGTCGTACCTACAATGCTTCAATGGCATCGACCGCCGTCGCACCGAAATCGCATGCATGGCCTTCGCAGCACAACCCTTGTGTGGATCGGTGATGGGCGGCACACCCACTTATTTTTTCATCCAAGCCGGCCTACCAAACTCCATATCATTCAAGATGACGGTGGGCGGGCTCGGCATCGCATCTGTGGGAACAATATTGTCATGGGTCATCATGACATACGTCGGTCGTCGCAAGCTTTACCTATGGGGACTCGGTGGCCTTGCTGTCACCCTCTTTGTTGTCGGCAGCATCAGCGCGGGAGCAAGCGATTCTTCCGCTGGTAATTTCGCGCAAGCTGCAATGATGCTCGTTTGGCTTTTTATCTATTACTCCACCGTCGGCCCCATCTGTTACGCCATCATTGGAGAGGTGTCGTCAACTCGGCTTCGAAGCAAGAGCGTCTGCCTCTCGCGCATCGCATATTACATCGCGCAGATTCTCTCAAACGTCATCAACCCGTATATACTGAACCCCACCGCGGGCGACTGGAAGGGCAAGACGGGGTTCTTCTGGGGTGGAGGGGCATTTGTGTTCTTCGTCTGGACCTTCTTCCGCCTGCCCGAGACGAAAGACCGGACGTACGAAGAATTGGATATTATGTTTGCGAATCATGTTCCTGCGCGAGACTTTGCTGCATACGAACTCGACACGAACGAATATAGTAGTAAGTAGGAAGCAATGTATACGCCGAGGTGAATGTAAATGTCGTGCGCACGATGGAAGATGATATACATGAGAGCGGTCGGCGTAGACGATATAGGAGAATACAAGGTCGCTGCAGGTAGGTTGTTACACGAAGTTCGGCGATACTTCTCTCTTTCTGGTCCGTACTAAGGCAAATGAGTTCCCGTTGTTACAACCCTGGATCAAAACGCTGACAACCACGCCGCAACCACGCCGCACGCACGAGACCAGGATAGCGATCCTCTAAACTGTTGACTGTAAGCAGTCACGTGACCGATCACGACTATCGCAGTTACCGCTAGTCGTGCTCACAACTATCATAGCTATCAGTAGGAGTCGTGTCCACTATCGTTAGGAGTTATTATGACTATTACGCAAGTATATAGCTACTAGACAGCGCACTCTTAAGGTCGCTATATTTAACTTTAAAATATAAGGATTAGCACTTAATTCTTAACCCTCAAGTTATTATATTGATCTTCCAATCGTGCTAACTCACCTTATTCATCACGCGCCCAGTGTCAGGAATATGAGTAAATAGATACTAGATACACCCAATGTCACATAGTATAGCTTGTAATAGTCTGCATTAACTAGAGACGATTCGCTATCGAGCCACGATAGCGAGGAGTAAGCCTATATAGCCCGTTCTGACTCAGCAGGAACGGTTGGGGCCTGTCGGCCTGACACCCAGCTTATTCGTGAGAACCAACCCTAGATCATCTAAGGACGATCTTCACACCCGTATGCGTAAGTCCGCGCGATTGTTTGGCGACTCTATACGAAAGCGAATGTTTACGTAAAGATAACTAATTCTATAAATAATAAAATAACTAGCTTATAATATAGATAAGTAATATAATTATAAAGTTTAACTATAATAAGAGAAATAATAAAACCGTTCTATTCTTATATGATTATTTGTGACGGTTTGTGAGGTGGGCACGTCACGTGTGCCACGTGCGTTGTCCTGCTCTCCTCCTTCCACTCCATGAGCACCTTCTGCTCTTGCTGGGATCAGAGATACGTCATGTAAACAGAGGGTATATATAGCTGCGCGCGTCGTAGCTACAACAACACAACAACAATACACTGATTACCTTTTGCTGAGCTGCTCTACATGATCATTTGCTTCACTGCATTCACCGCAACATTATTACTATATCTATCACTATCCTATCTATCCTACTAATGTCAGGCCGACAGGTCTTAACCGTTCCTGCTGAGTCAGAACGGGCTATATAGGCTTACTCCTCGCTATCGTGGCTCGATAGCGAATCGTCTCTAGTTAATGCATACTATTACAAGCTATACTATGTGAAATTGGGTGTATCTAGTATCTATCTGTAACACCCAGGCCGAAGGCCTGCAGTTAGAAGGGTTTACTCCTAATATATTTGCTTCTTACACTCACGCCTTGGCCAAGATACCTGCTCTTAATCTGCGCTTTGCGCAGAGGAAGACGGACAAGAATTATTCTCTCCTACTACTACCCTACCTAGTGTAACAATACAGAGCCATCATCCACTATTCTCTTGCAGTGTGAAGCAAATACTATTGCCTATAACTGCCCCTTACATAAAGTTATATATGCAGGAGTTATAATAAATAACTATAATAATATAGAAGCTCTATATAAGTGACTTTTTTAAATAGAACAACCCTAACCTAGAGCAACCTAACTCTAACTAGGCCTAGCCCTATATTAGAATAGCCCTACTCTAACTCTAATCTAGGCTGGTATACCCCTAACCTAACTCTAAGTCTAGTCTTTGCAGCCTATAACCCAACTCCAACCTAGCCCGCGGTTGCCCCAACCCATTTGCCAGCCTAAACAGGCCAACGTCGAGAGACTGCAAAGTATAGGTCACTTAAGGTGGGTATATCGCCAACAAGATCTTATTCGGGTCACAATAGTCGATAAAATCTATCGTAAAGTGAGATTGATGGCCACCTATAAACAACAATCGATAGGACGATTAAGCCTTTGCTTTAGTAACAGGATTAAACACCTATTTAAGCCACTAAAGCCCGATATCATTATTCAACCAGCCAGAGGAGGATAAGGTTATTCGGGCATGGTGGATATCTAGATTAAAGCCTTGCAACCCCGAGTTCTAGATTGATCCAGGTCGACCTTAGTAGATTAGGCTTGGATTAAAATGAGATCCATTAGCGCAAATATAAGTAATCAGAGTTATCTAGTCTCGGTTGCTATCTTGGATCAAAGATCTTCTAATTCCAGCTTTTAGAGAGACTCTAAAGAAGATCGTCTTCGATCGCGTTTGGACTCCGATTATAAAGCCCTTCTTATCCACATTATAGATATGGCCCGGCTTAACTTGGTATTGACTGATTTTATCGCTTATAAGCTCAAAGTAGAGCTTATACTTGAGTTCTGAATTAGCTCTGTAGCGTTTGCGATCTATCTTGGTGACCAGTTGTGGTTTAATGTAACGGTTTGGGCCTTGCCAAGACCCACTCCGATACAAGTTGGGTACGGCTATCGCTACCACACTTTATCATC